>OZ038508.1:85139583-85324583 GCA_964036315.1 Acanthosepion esculentum | reverse complement strand
GAAATCTAAATATTTTGATTGGTTTGGTTGGTTGTCTTTGTTTAGCGGCATATCAACACCTCTATGGGTTATTTAATGCCGACAAGATTTTTATTGCTGCTAATATTTTTTTTCAAAAATGTATTGCTGGTAATAATTTTTTACAAAATATTTCTGGTTTTAAAAGCTATTTTTACACTTTCATAGTGACCCCATATTTGGGGGTTAACTATTTGCCCATAGCTGGGACCCTAACAGGTGCTATCAGGGTGAACCCGGGAACACCAGTAATTAAGAGGTGGTTCCACGATCCTCAAAACCTCCTCATCAGAGGCCTTGCTATTGGACGTAGTTTGTCGTCTTACCCAGGACGCTCGAAGTTAAGCAATGTCGAGTTTGAACAGGATCTAAGTTATTTTAATGCTATTATACCTGTGCCTGTGCCTGTCCCTAGTTCGCACGACCGTTACGCCCTGCCAATACCTCATAAATGCGTGATTATGGTTGCGGGGACTGGGTAACATTTGCGCTTGGGTCACACATATGCGTATGGGCACCCCGCGTGAAAACCAACCGTGTCACATCCTACCAGCATGTGAGAGTCTGTGCGATCAGTGACATGGGACACACACAACAGTGATGTTTTTAAAATATGTGGATTCTAACGTCGGGGCATACAACAGTCCTAACACAAATTATATAATTAGTTCGCATGTCAATGCCTCATAAATAATGGACTGTTCCGTTTTGACCGCGGAAAAAAAGACACTACCTGAGAAAATGAAAGAAAGAAAGAAGTGGGGAGAGATAATCAGATTCTGTTGATAAAGAACAGACACTACACTTTGATCATAGTCAAAAGGCCGAAATTGTATTTTCTTGTCGCCCCACGCTGGCAGGTTACGACACAAGGTCAGTTTGAGGTGTGGAGCCCGAGCGCGTGCACTCGGCCAGGTTCAAAACCAGTCTAGCTATTTGATCTTTCTAAGGCTGTCTTGAGCTCAACCACTATAAAGATGTTTGTACTTACTTACCCTAACTTCTGGACTGATAAAAGAAAATGGACATGCCCAAGAGACAATAAGAACTTTAACTACAATTTATGTATTTAAAAAAAATGAATGTCTGTAGAAGAAACTAAAGTTTTTGCATGCTTCTTAATAATAACATATAAACGCACACCCACCTATAATACACCAACATGCAACCTTTAAATTCCATAAGATTCTGTTTTAAATATTTAAAAAAAAATTTTAGACAAACCTTTAGGGATATCTGTAATCCAGATACTATTATTTGCATCATATATATATATATATATATATATATATATATATATATATATATATATATATAAATATAAAAGTGAACATAGAAGTCAACACTTAGAGGCGACAGTCTGTTTCATGCTAGATGCAATCATCGGGCCACGATGATTGCATCTAGCATGAAACAGACTGTCGCCTCTAAGTGTTGACTTCTATGTTCACTTTTATATTTACACACGCTCTATCTCTGATATTGAGCACTTTATCCCATAAATATAGCACACTTTAAGACTATATTTCTCCATATATATATATATATATATATATATATATATATACTAGACTTTTGTGCAACACGCTCACAGTAATTAGTATTATTGAAGTTATCGCTAACATTTTCTACGTTTCGTTCAATTTCGCAAACCAATCGATGAAATTTGAATAAGCTGATATATTTTGAAAAATATTTTGACAAAAACCCTCCTTCGCGGTTTAATAATTTCTTTAATTTAATTTATAGGACTTCATGGTAAAGAATAATTTTTTTTCTTTTTAACAGCGAAGAATTCTTGGGATGTCTTACTCTTGAGCATGCAACATACTACTGGCCATGTGTAAATATTTCTTTCTGGAGCCAAATTTCAACTTTTTGAAACCTTTGGCATTGTGATTTGTTTATAGTTCTCGCAAACACAGGGAAAACTGAAAACTGAATTCTTGTATATATATATATATATATAAAAACTGAAAGAAAAGATATGCAAAAAACAATATTGCATTTTTATTAAAGAAGTATTTTTTTTTATTTTAATCATTATATTGTTTTTAAAATAGTGGGGGTAATTTGTATGTTAAATAATAGAACTTTTAATTTTTTTAAATATCTATGAAGATCTATTATTCTAAGCCAGGCACCCTAGTAAACCCAAATGCGCTCCCTTTATATATATATATATATATATATATATATATATGAGAGAGAGAGTGGGAGGAGAAATACTCAGCCTGGTGTTTGAATAATGAACAGTGGAGTTTGTTTTTCTCTTCCAAGGGAAGGCGCGATTAAACCACTAGGAGAGATATCCTCCTTTTGCCTTAGCCAAGGCAGACATCTAGGAGAAGGAAAACTCTGGTATAACACCCGCGGCTTTTGATGGTAGACAATGATGTCAAATGTGCTCTTCTTTTTTGGTAAATATTTTGCTTTAAAGAGTGGGGTGGCTCAGTGCACTGCCTTTTCCCACTATAAAATCTTAATGCACAGGTATTGCTTAATATCTGGAGATCTTTTCTGCACTTGCCATGTAAATGTTGAATTATGGCTGACCGTAGCCTAAAAAGCAACTTGCATTACAATGAAGGTATTTAATACCGTAACACCTATCCTGACCCCACTGGCCGTTGGTCTTGTCCTGGTCCAGTATTACAGGTTCAATCAATGTCTCCGGTTCACGATGTCGATTCGATTCCACTTTCCAGCCACGTTGTGATTTTTTGGATCCTGGAGAGCAATTAACAAACCGTAGATCCCGGAAGAATCAGCTGGTCTACCTGCAAGTTTGTTAGGGCGAGAATCAGGCCAAGCAGAAAAATCAAATATGAACAAGTCGATTCGAGTCCAAAGAAAAATTTATGTATATTTATATAAGGAAGCAATTGGTACAAAAAGAATAATGCTTCTTTTACAAAAAAGTAATGTATGTGAAATAAAGTCCAGAAAAAAAAAACAAATATTGCAAATAATTCTGAAAGGAGAGAGAAGTAGTTTTCAGGTTCACCCTTTTTGTTCTTAGTAGTGGCCGTAATTAGTTCACTATAAGGATATAAGAGGGTTCACTGGTAGTATTGCACCAATACTGCAGATAACTTGAGTTCGCTTCCTCCCTTATTACAGCAGCAAGCGGACGCTTTCACTCTCACTGACCCCCCCTCTCTCTCTCTGGTCGACTGCTTGTCAACTCACTTCACCCAGCTCTAATTCCAACTTCAACTTTGAATGTTTTTGCACAAACACGCGCTTAAATAAACACGGTTTGTAGTGACAAAAACCCGTGGTTTTGGTAACTTAGAATACAACCTGATTACTGACCCCTCACCCTTCATGATTAAATGAACAGTCTCTCTTCTTCCCAATTGGTATTCCATAGTTAGTATAAACATTATTGTTTTGGCATTTTATATTAATAATTCTGACGAAGCACAGATTCACTGGACACAAACTTCATCCAGATTATTGTTTGCATCTATAAAGAAAATTCTATATTACTATAATTGTTAATATTTCAAGGGTGACCATTGTTCTCTGCCACAATACAATCGAAGTCAATGGCAATAAAGGCCCTGGAAGCAGATGTGAAAGGGTCTGGCCCGGCAGGGCGCCGTAGCTTGGGCCCGGTCGTTATCATGCTACTGCGTGCAAACCACTCAATTTTGGGTACTGGAATGTGCATACTTTATAGGATGTTGAAGCAATATGTACAGCGACCTGAGAAAAGATCTGCACAGATTGCCAAGGAGCTTAATTAATTTGATACGAATGTTGTGGCACATTCGGAAACTAGATTCCTTGGGGAGGGTCATTTCTTGGAAAATCTGGTGGGTATAGGTTTTTTTCTTGAGCGGAAGGAGGAAGGTAAAGAAAGGATCTTGTGTTGCTTTTGCCATTAGGGCATCAATGATGACTAGTCAGTTGGAAGAGTTTCCGACAGGTGTCAATGGTAGAATGATCACTATGAGAGTTCTTTTATTATGTGGAAGATATGCAATCTTAATTGGTGTTTATGCACCAACCATGGTTTTCACTGAGGAAGCAAAGGAAGCTTTTTATGACGAACTAAAGTCTCTTGTTAGGAAAGTAACTGTAGCAGACAAAATCTTCATTCTTGGAGATTTTAATACACGGGTGTGTCTCAACTGCAAGGCATGGAAGGTTCATGGTAAACATGTGGTTGGAAAGTGCAAAAGAAATGGTTTGTTGCACAGAACTGAACCTGTTCATTGGTAGCACAATGCTTCAAAAGAACAAATATAAGACAACATGGCTGCATCCAGGATCAAAACAGTGGCAGATGATTGACTATGTTCTTGTGAGGCGCCATGATGTATCTATGTATTGTGCGTGCGATACGTTGGTCTGAATGTTGAACTGACCATCGTCTGGTGAGAGCAAGAGTCAAGTGTGTCGTCCGTAAAAAGGAAAGGCGGGAAGGGGTATCACTTCCAAAGAGGCTGAATGTTAGTCGTCTGCAAGTTTCTGAGGTTAGACAGAATCTAGTCAATAAGATGGATGCTTTAGTAAATGAAAATAACTGGACTTCTTTCAAGGAGGCAGTTTACGGGACATGTGTTGTTGGATTTACTGATAAGAAGCATCAGGATTGGTTTAATCCGAATGACAAGCACATAGAAAATCTCTTGGAAGAGAAAAATAAACTCCGCTCTGCATTACTTCATAGTGAATTACCTGGTGATCAGAAGAAGGAAATTGAGACCAAGTTAAAGACAATAAAAGCTGATATGCAGCGAAATTTACTGGCGATGAAGAACAAATGGTGGAGTAACAAAGGTGATGAAATACAGTTTGCGTCGGATGTGAAGGATAGTAAGGCCGTGTACAATCTACTTTGTGAAGTTTATGGGTCTTTTACTTCACCTGTTGCTCCCCTAAGGACGGAAAAAAAACTTCGAGATCTCGATGATACTCTGTTGAGATGCCATGAACATTTTGACGAGCTTCTCAATAGACACTCAAAGGTTGACGAAGAGTTTATCAGGTTTCTACCCGAAAAGCCTGTTAAAGAATTTCTCGCGGAGCCTCCAACATTTGAAGAGGTTGAAAGTGCTGTCAGAAAGCTTAATGGTTGAAAGTCACCTGGAATGCATGGGTTGCATGCCGAGATTTTAAAATTACAGATGAGAAAGTCTTTTGCATCGGCTTCATTCGTTGTTGCTAGATGCCTGGATAACGATGAAGTAATTTTCCGGACGACTGGAAAGATGCTGTCATGCTTGTTTTGTACAAGGGCAAGGGGGACAGGGATGACTGTGGAAATTATCGTGGCATATCGCTGTTGTCTATTGTCGGCAAGGTTCTTTAGGAATTCTGCTGGATCGCTTGTAGCACCACATTGCTAATGATGCTCTTCCGGAGTCACAGTCGGGCTTTAGGGCTGGACGTGGCACTGTAGGTATGATCTTCACAGCCAGACAACTGCAAGAAAAGTGTGTCGAGGAGACTATGGATCTTTACCAGGTATTTGTTGACTTGACAAAGGCATTTGACATCGTAAATAGAAAGGCTTTGTGGGAAGCTGCGATGTCCCGGAAATTTTGTTACCATTCTTCGCCTGTTTCATGATGATATGAAAGCACGGGTTAATGTTAGTGGAAAGCTCTCTGATCAGGTGACAATTGAGAATGGAGTTAAGCAGGGCGACATTACAGCTCCAACCCGATTTGCCCTGTACTTATCTATCGTTTTTGAGCATGCCTTTAAGATCTGCAGCCTTGGTATTTACATTTGCTATCGTTCAACAGGAAAGCTGTTTAACATCAGGAGGTTTGATGCAAAGTCGGAGGTTCACTTGTCACTGATCAGGGATTTGCTATATGCCGATGGCTTCGATCTTGTGGCTCACTCGGAAGGAGATATGCAGCATCTCATGGACGCTTTTTCTAATGCGTTCACTGCATTCGGATTGACTATTAGTTTGAAAAAGACAATAGTCATGTACAGACCAGCTCCAAGGAAGCCATATCGTGAACCAAGTATCTTTGTAGCAAAAGACCGAAGGCTTTTTGCGTGTTTGTGCATCTTGGAAGTATGTTCTGTAATCTATCTTGGAAGTATGTTCTGTAATCTTGGTGTGGAAATTTCAAAACCGCGTACAAAAAGTTAGCGACGCTTTGTGAGAAAACTGAATAAACATCTGCGTTCTAAGCACGGAATTTCATTGAGCACAAAGCTGAAGGTCTATCGTGCATGTGTGCTTACAGCACTCCTTAACACTTGCGAGATGTGGGTGGTCTACCGCAGACAAATGAAAAGACTTGAAAGTTTCCACCAATACTGCTTACGTCATATCCTTAGCATTACCTGGCAAATGTCTGTTTGTGATGTAGAGGTGCTAGAGAGAAGCGACTGTGATAGTGTCGAGTCCTTGATACCAAAGCATCAACTTCGGTGGGCAGGTCACCTCGTCAGAATGGATGACAACCGCATTCCAAAGCAATATTTTATGTTGAGCTGCGAATGTCATAAGAGAAATACCGTCAAACCTAAGATGCGCTTTAAGAACTGCGTCAAGGATGCTCTAAAGAAATGCAACATTCCTTGTGAGCACTGGGAATAATGTGCATCTGATCTCAATAATTGGAATAAGGCTGCTAGTAGTGGAAGGCGGCGTCATTTTGAAGATGAGAAAAGGAGACACGCAAAGCTTAAAAGAGATGTGCGTAAAGGCGGCCCTGTTGAACTTCCTGAAGACACCCGCAGACAGCCCAATCTGACGTGTACAGATTGTGGTAGAGTATGTTTGTCGATAGCTGGTCTAAGGAATCACTTGAGAGCGCACCGATGGGAGGTGGCAATTGACTATAAAACCGTAGACGTCCAGCAATTGAAATGTGATATTTGTGGTAAAATATGCGGGTCCAGAGGCGGATTCATGCGACATTTTAAATTGTATGATAATGTACCACCCGCTGTTGAACCTCTTAAGTGCCCTGTTTGTGCCAGAGTATGTAGGTCCCTTGGGCTAAAGAGCCACATTCGTTCAGCATATCAGTAGATATTCTCCAAAAAGATACGAAGTAATGGTTGTACTCGAACACAAGTTGGCAAGCACCATATGTATGTATATATATAAGTATGTATACATATATATATATATATATATATATATATATGTATGTATGTATATATATATATATGTGTGTGTGTTTTTAAGACATTTTTTGTTTTATATGTTCTTTTTATAGATACAAATATTTAAGTAAATGCTCTGTTTATAATAAACAGTATTAAACAACATTTACCGGCCTGAATGTCCGAGAAATTTTCACAGAAAATATTCGTTCTCCGACAGGAATCGAACCTGTATCCTATACGGAACCGTCATATAGCCTGACGTGCCTCTAACCGTTGTTAAATACTGCTTATTATAAACAGAGCATTTACTTAAATATTTCTATCTACTTTTTATAGATATAAATATTTAAGTAAATGATCTGTAAAAACATAAAAATGTCTTAAAATAATTGTCGGACTTGGTCCATTTCATAATATGTATATATATATGTATGTATGTATTTTTATTTGATAATCATATTTGAATAGACGCCCCATTTATTTATTAAACAGTATAATTATTTATTTTCATCTAGCGGTCTGCATGTTCGAGAAATCCCACTAAAAAAAAATTACGCTCTTTGGCAGGATTCGAATCTGTGTACCGCTGGGCAAAAGGAACTATCACTAATTCCGAACGCTCGTATAATATACTGTCTAATAAATAAACGGAACGTCTACTCACACACGAGTATCCACTAAGCATACCATTGAAAATGATAAAGATCTGTCGGATCAATAAAAATATCCATTCTAATATATAATATGTATATATATATAGCATAATGAGAAGCCACGTATACTTTCTTGATATGTATATAATTTGGAGAAAACAACTGAAAGAAAAATTGGGTGTTTTTTTGCGAAAGTATAAAAACATATAAATAAATACTTTCGCAAAAAAACATCCAATTTTTTTTCAGTTGTTTTATCCATATTATATACATATCAAGAAATTATACGTGGCTTCTAATTATGCATATATATATATATATATATATATATATATATATATATATATATATATATATATATATATATATACACACACACAAACACTATCGCACAACGTCTAAAAACACATTCATGTCCAAATTAACAATAAAGGAAAATACTTGTTGGCAACTACAATATACTACACCACGAAAATAATAAACAAAAACTTCAAATTCTCGAGGCCCTCTTTATCAAAATCACCCAACCAATACTCAATAAAATTTATTACGAATATAGCAGGAACATATTAAAGTGCATAAACATTTAATGCCGTTTTACATTTTCTACCAATTTCTGGCCAGCTGCCTTATATTGTAACGCTTGTTTCGTAAATAAATTACATAGCTACAACGGAAAAATTTTAAAATAATTACAGATCTTATCCCTGAAGATGATCTTGGAAAAGATCGAAAGTATATGGGTTAACAAAAACTACGACGCCTTCCTTGATAAATTTAATCTTAACGTCAAGAAACTGATTGGACAACCAGAAAAGCTCAATATAAAATAATTATACACAATATGCATATAATTTTCAATGAAACAGTTTTGAATGAAGATATGCCGCCTATATATATATATATATATATATATATATATATGTGTGTGTGTGTGTGTGTGTGAAGAAATATAGTCTTAAAGTGTGCTATATTTATGGGATAAAGTGCTCAATACCAGAGATAGAGCGTGTGTAAATATAAAAGTGAACATAGAAGTCAACACTTAGAGGCGACAGTCTGTTTCATGTTAGTGCAATCGTCAGGCAACTATATATATATATATATATATATATATATATATATATATATATTACTGGGTGAGATGGATAAATTGTCGCCATTTTATATTTTTAATTTTGTCAGCTGCACAGAGTCAGTTGGACACCGTCTGTGCGAAAAAGAGCACTATGATGAAATTCTTTCCGCCAGAAATTTGGAAATGGCATGCTGAGCTGCTTGGCATTCGCACAGAAAGCTCCAATACGAAAATTTCAGTGTTTGGGCGTCAATCTGGGGACAGTGCAAAGGATTAGGAAACTGTCGGATGAGTCTAATGGTAATTAGGAAGGGGTTTGGAGAGGTCACTAGTGATGGCATTTTGTCTCCATTCATCTTCCCACAGGGTCTCAGACTTAATACGGAGGCCTACATCAAGTGCCTCGAGGAGGTAGTGTTGCTTGGGTCAAGAGGGTGGCTTCTGGAAGAACCTATATCTGTGTTATATACCCTCCCTATGAACACTAATGGGTATGTCCCAATCCTCATAAATACATTGGACACTAATGTAAATGGGGGTAATATGCTATCTAAGTAGTCCACCACTAGCAGTGGTTTACCTACTTCACGCCGCTGGCGAGTATTGTATTTAGTTGATGTCATAAAGATTACCATTTCATTTCCAACCTCCGTTTTGGTTATTCCTCATTCAGTAACCTTTTCTAGGTTACAACAGTCTGGCAATGCAACACAAGCAGGAGAGCCTAGTCATGGCTGTCAGACAATTTCTGCGACCACATCACCCTTGGCATCTGGTCACCTAACTCCCCAGACTTCAACCCCCTTGTTTATTATGTCTGGGGCGCAGTTGAGCAAGAGACCAACAAAATTCCTTGTAACACCAAAGATGAACTGAAGGCAAGGATTATGGCAGCATTCACCAACTTAAACAAGGAGACCGTTCAGAAAAGTTGCAAGAGATTCCGAAGTTGTCTGGAAGCCAATGGCGATTTTAGTGAATAAATTTACTTTTTAGTATTTCAAGATATTTTTGCGTAATTTTGGTAAATATATCTGTTAAAATGAGATGTCGGTGTTATTTTCAATTTTACGTAATTCAAACAATTTATCCATCGCTCTCTCTCTCTCTCTCTATATATATATATTGTGAAATGGACAAAGTCCGACAATTATTTAAAGGCATTTTTATGCTTAACATTCTTTTTATAGATACAAGTATTTAAGTAAATGCTCTGTTTTATAATAAACAGTATTAAATAACATTTACAGGCCTGAAAATTTCTGACTTGTATCTTTAAAAAGAATGTTAAGCATAAAAATGCCTTTAAATAATTGTCGGACTTTGTCCATTTCACAATATATATATATATGATTATTTAAATTTGCGCTCTTTTGTGTTCCATTTTTTTTTTTTTACTTTGCCGACAGTAAAAACAACACGTCATCTGTGTATCTTATATTGAGATTACACCCATCAATAATGAATCCTGTTAGGGTCACCAGATCCCTTAGGATAGCGTCGCGGTAGTGGTTGAATAAATCTGGGGCGAAGACATATCCTTGTCTCAGGTCCTTTTCTATTTTTATATAGCTTGAAGAAAAGTATTTGTTTGCTGGTAAAAATGAAGCGCCGTAAGGCCATTAATGAGTTTGGTTTTCGTGAGTACGGGCGATTCGGTTATGTTAAATGAGAGTAAGTCTTTACAATCTGAATAAGGATTTTTGCAACTAATATGTGAGAAAAGCAAAGAGAAAAATCTAACTCAATTATAATCCTATTTATGCAGTTCCTTTGCTGTTAATACGATTTGGAAACAATGTTTTGTTTAAATAATTGAATTGATATCAAATGAACTACCAGCAATGATAATTTGGATTACAAAATGTCAAAGCCTACACCAATCATACCCCATCATTTATCCAACTAGGCTTCAATTATATTACCATTATATATATATATATATATATATATATATATATATATATATATATATATGAATACACTTTCATACATACCATTTGCCAGATTGTAGCGACCTTCCAGAAAGTCAGGGGAGATGGTAGCGATGAGTAATCATATAAAGGGAGAGGCTACCAAATGAACTCGCTTTTTCTCCACCTCCATAATATTTACAATTAGGCACGATCAGAAATTGAACATGGGTAGGTCGATGTCATTCAGCTGGCCTGTGAGGAAAGATACATGTGGCTGGCTAGACTCAAAGCAATAGTGCTTCTTCAAACTATTTCTCTTTTTCATTTAACTTAGGATGCAGGTAACCAGCAGCCCTCGGCCTCAAAGACATCAGAGGATCCACCTCCTTTTGCATGCACGGAAGAGAAGAAAACGACAGAAGTATGTACAGTAAGCACTTTGTTTATCTCTTCAATTTTCCGTACCTCTTAAATGTCACCAGTGTCCAAAGTACAACATAACCTAAGCATTATCAAGTATTAAACATTTAATGTTTATTAAATGTAAACGTGTCCTCAGTAGGCTAAGTCGTCTTAGGTATGACGATAAACTAGCAAGGCCTCCGATTCGGGAGGTTTTGAGGAACGTGGAACCATGTTAATTGCTGTTGTTTCCAGGTCCACCCTGACCCGGAGTGGTAGCACCTGATAAGAGTCCCAGCTATGGGCAAATAGTTAACCCTCAAACTGGGGTCAAAACACTAATATAAAAATAGATTTTTATAGTAAAAAAATACCAGCAATACATTTGACTCTTTACAAAAAATACGTCAATGAAATCTGATCTGCAAACGATTTTATAGAAAGAATACATATTCTATTCATGCGAACCTATCCAAAAAAAATCATGTCGGCATTAAATAATCTAGAGGTGTTGATATGCGGTAAAACAAAATAAACCAAACCAAAGAGGTTAAGGTTTGCTGATAGAATTCTCTTCAAATTTTACTCTTGACTAATCTGTCATATTTTACAGCAAGGCAGTTATAAAAAAAAAGCCAAACTACCTTTTATATCGAGAGTTAAAATGCTTCAAACATTACATGTAAATATTTCTTTTAACTTAGGATGCAGATGACCAGCAGCCCTCGGCCTCAAAGACATCAGGGGATCCAACTACTCTTGGGTGCATGGAAGAGGAGAAAACGACAGAAGTATGTATGGTAATTTATTTAATCTCCCCAACATATCAAATTCACATCAGAATTTTAGTTAGCAATGAAGATTATTGAATATCCCACTGCATGTATTTGATACTGCCAGAGCAATCTAGTACAATTTTACCCAACTTTCAGCTTAAAAACGAGTTTCTTTTATCATCTCTTAGCCTCATAACCAAAAAAGCATGTGGACTTAATGGTATCCCTAAAGAAATGTGCTCCCGTTTTCTTTATACACTACAAACATAACTTTGCTATTTGTTGTTGGAAATTCTCTTCTATAGTTCCAGTTATAAGAACTCGAGCAAATCATCCTATCCTCCTAACTATTGATAAATTAGCCTTTTTACATATTTTTGGCAAAATACTGGAGGCACTAATCAACTCTGAATCAGTTAAGCATCTCACCTTCCGATAAGAAATAGGGCTTTCACTTCAAGTTAAATAAGAGAGTTGTATTGAACTGCTACTCTTCCAGGTCTTTCCCCTAGGGACCTACATTCGTCCTTATTTTTTTATATTTATATATATATATATATATATATCTCTATCTCTCTGATGTCATCAATTGTGAACTCGATATCTGAGCCTATGATACTATCAAGACAGAAGTCCGATTGGTTTGATAAAGTGAAACAGGCAGCTGATCTCAAAAGTCACCTTCAATCAGTTAACTAGCACAAAAAATGGTTTACTAATTTTACCTTTTAAGTCCCAGAGAAGCCCTATTTTACCTTACATCAGTCTGGCTAATGCTAACCACCAAGAGTGACTCATTGCACCATCTCAAATTAACGTTTTCCACTGGTATGTAATGGAAAGATTGAATCTACTAGAAAAGTCTCCTCAGAATCTGACATTCATAAATCTACCATTTGTCCATGCTTTAAATACTGTTGCCATGTTACATTTTTAGAGATTCTTGATCAAACAATCTGCAATGTTATTGGGCCTGACCTGGCAACACCACCTCAGTTACTTTTACACTGCAGTTTCTATAAATACTTCCATGGTATTTTTTCTGAGGACCTTTTCTCTATGGTACATGGATTTTCTGAAATTAAGAGCATTATTAGATTGGCAGCAAAATCTCTTTACGGTTAAAACAGATGTAAATCTATGTAGCACTTCTCACCTGTGGAACACTACCAGCTCCTTCCTTCCCAGTCATTTGCCTTTCAAAAATATAAATACAATGTCAATTGTTTTTTTTATCAATTTCTGGTTTCACTCAATTTTTTTTCTAGCCATATTCTCCCATACTCAGCAACCCTTGTATCTTAGTTTTCTTGCCACAAGTATAAGTTCTTGATTATTCTAACATCTCTTCCAAATAGATCCACTGCAAGAGACTTGTCAAATGCTACTAGAGAAGGGGAAAGAAAAACAACACAAGTTCCAAAATTACAATCTGAACAATAATTGTCACATTTAATGTGAAGAGAGTCAAAAGGAAAGAAGAAAAAAAAAAAAAAAAAAAAAAAAAAAAAACCATTACAAGCCAATGCATGCAGTTAATACGGCTTGGAAACAAACTTTAATTTAAAAATAATATCAAATTAACTACCAGCAATAATTCAGATTAGAAAATATCCGAGCCCACACCAATCATGTCTCATCTTTTACTGAACAATGAGAGGATTATATTACCCATTTATGTATATATATATATATATATATATATATATATATCACAATATACCATTTGACAGATTTTAGCAACTTTCCAGAAAGTCAGAAGGTAGCAATGAGTAATCATTATTTATAAAGGGAGGGGCTTGTATCTACTCTGGATTAAATGGGTTACTTTTTCTACACAGCTTACTTTTCTCCACCTCCAGCCATGAACTGAAATTGAGTATTGGTTGACCAATGTTATTTTTGTCAGCTGGTACATGAAGACAGACAATTGTGGCACTTTAGTTCAGTTACATGTCATATTTTAAGGTAAAGATAGAAGTTAAAATGCTTTAAACATTACATGTAAATATTTCTTTTAACTTAGGATGCAGATGAACATCAGCTCTCAGCCTCAAAGATAGAGGATCCATCTCCTCCTGGAGATAAGAAAACGACAGAAATATGTATGGCAAGTATTTTGTTTCTTTTCATTTTAGGATCTGCCAACGTAGCATTGAAGATTGTAGAAAACCCACTGCTCTTCGATACTGCCAGATAAATCCAGTTCAATTTTACCTAAATTTTCACTTAAAAACAGTTGATCCTCTTATACCTTAGCCTTGTGCCCAAAAAGGCTAAGCACATGTACTTAATGGCATACCTGAAGAAATCAGCTCAGGTGAACCACCTGATCCCCACCTATCAAAAATGTCTCAAGTGATTAACCATTACACTGGAATTCTGTAATATATATATATATATATATATATATAGAGAGAGAGAGAGATATAGAGAAGGGGGCCCCATTTCCTATTATTTCTTCAAACAGTACATGCTGTATAAAAATAAGATTAAAACCAAAAATGTTAAACAGCAGTAAAACACTGAAGACAATTTTGACAGTTCCTTAGTTGGTGGGGTTTTCAGAAGCTTGTTAAAATTCACAACAGTGAAATAAAAGCTGGATAGGTACAATAGCATAAAAAAGTACAATGAAGAGATTCTAAAGTTAGAAATTGCAGTTTTGTGCACACCTCTAAGGACATTTTATCAGAGGCTAAAAGTGAAATTGGTAGCAAATAAAACATATCCAATTTACAGCGACTTTTGCAATTGTATCTTCCATAGAAGTTTCTGATATTACCAGGAATGTCTAGCATTAGTACCTAAAAAACTTAATATACTAAGAACAATGTATTATAATTTCCCTTTAAAATTCATTAGCATAGTGCCCTTAGGGTTCTGAAAAGAATTCACTAAATTAATCAATTTAAACCTCAACTCCCACAAAAAAAAAAAAAAAAAAATTAATTTGTTTCCTTCCCCTCAGCAGGAACTACCCAGAAGCAGCATTTACAATCACATAAGCGATTTAGAACAGAGAGTTGACTTTCTGCTTCAGCAACTCATTGGAAATACAGATTTAGTGGAACCTTATATTGATCCAGAAATATGGACTTATTTCACTAGTGAGAAATTTCAACAGGAAATTGATAGTTTCTTGACTGCAAATGTGGAGGTGTAACCATTCTGAGAACATGCAGCTGAAAAAATGACCAGTTTTCCTGGAAAAGTGCACCACTCAATTCCAAGTCATCTTCAATTAAAAAAAAAAAAAACCTTGAGGGCTCTGCACATGTATCTTGTCAGAACAAATAAAAAGTCATTTTCTTATGTTAAAGCAATTTATTTTTGTTTTTAATCCAAGAAGTGGATAATGTATAAAGTCCAAGGTAATGAAAAAGGTACAACAGCACAGAACTGTAACAGTGAAAGGTTTATAATGTCAGTTTACAAAAGTAAAAAAAAAAAAAAAAAAAAAAAAAAAAAAAAACTCCAACTGTAGTAAGATTAAAAAAAAAAAAAAAAACGACCAAAGAATGATAGTGACTAGATCAATTTCTCAGCCACAAATGAATTTAAATGTCAAATAATTTATATTGAACAGGTCACAAGACAAACTTCTACAATGAGGATGTAATAACTGCAAGCTAAGCCACACTTACGGGGGTTGGGGGGGGGGTGCTGCTGCTGCTGAAAGCTCTCGGCCCAACCCACTTCCCAAAGTTCATTTGTGCTACTTTACAGAATCCTTGCACTTATTTGAACCTTTTTTCAGACTATTAAATCAAGTCAGCAAACAAGTTCAACGTAGCTACTGTGAAACTCACGTAGAAGTGCCTCTCTTATGCAGAGATTAGGTTACAAATGTGCCACACTCGAGTTGCATGCTGTCAGCTATACAGAAAGTTTCAGCATGAAATATGGCTAGCAGTGATCTGGAACCCAAGGGGACAATTCATAGTCGTAAAAGTTTCCTTATAGTCAGTAAGAGAAAAATCAGTGCAAGGGTTGTGGCTATTCAAATTACTGTATACAGAAAAAAAAAAAACAAGCAATTAATGCAGAATAGTACACTTGCTGTGCTGATGAAGAAGCACTAAAAGAAAGAGCAAAAGGAAGCTGCAGGAAAGGGGCTCTTTTTGCGAGAATGCACCTACACAAAAAGCTAGCAAGATAAGTTAATTTGGGCTCTAGTGCTTATGCAAATCAACTGAGCAGCCCTTCCATTCTTGGTCAGACTGAGAACTCTTCAGCACCCCCCAATGAAAATATTTCTACTTTTTAAAGCTGAACTATTTAACCTTTGTTTTTAGCAAACTTAAAAAAAAAAAAAAATCAAATTCTTGAAAGTAAACAAAATCTATTGTCTAGGCTGATCAATTATTACAAGCAAATCAATTTGAATTTTTTTTTTTTTTATATATATATACACACACATGAAGAGATTCTAAAGTTAGAACTTGCAGTTTATAAGCTAGAGAGTACTCTGAGTATGCACTTGAATGCATCAACCAGCCAAGTGTAAATGATAACATTACAAAACAAAGCCTGGTTACTAAAAATAAGAAGAGATGTGTATGATTAAGTAAACTTTTAATTTCAAGGATACTGACATGAATAACAGCTGAAAATTAACAAGGATATCAGAATGGTGATTAGTATATTCATGTCATTAATACAAAATGAGTGCTTCACTTTTTTTCATCTAGTTTAGCAGCAAGTGTGGACTCTGCCCAACATGAGTGTATGGAGATCTAAAGCATCAGTTTAGTCAACTTCTTCAATTGTAGGGCCACTGCTTCCTGAAGTTGCACCATCAGAAGCACCAAAGTTAGGCATGCCGCCTGGCATACCTCCTGGCATGCCACCAGGCATACCACCTGCAGCTTGGTACAGCTTTGTAATGATAGGATTGCAAACCTTCTCAAGTTCCTTTTGCTGATGTTCAAATTCTTCCTTTGAGGCCAGTTGGTTTTGGTCAAGCCAGCTGATTACCTCTTGGCATTTGTCAACAATAGTCTTCTTGTCATCCTCGCTGATCTTGTCTTTGATTTTGTCATCTTCGACCGTTGACTTGGTGTTGAAAGCATAGCTTTCAAGAGAATTCTTTGCAGAAACACGTGCACGCTGCTCATCATCTTCTTGACGGTACTTTTCAGCATCATTCACCATCCTCTCGATTTCTTCTTTGCTGAGACGACCTGCAGGAAATAAAGCAGATTATTTAATGTATGGCCTTTCAGATGCAACTGAAAATCCTCACCTCTTAAGATTTCACTCAAAGAAATAAATCAACCTACCTTTGTCATTTGTGATGGTAATCTTGTTTTCTTTACCGGTGCTCTTATCAGTAGCAGATACATTGAGAATGCCATTAGCATCAATATCAAAAGTAACTTCAATTTGTGGTACGCCTCTTGGAGCTGGGGGGATTCCAGTAAGCTCAAATTTTCCTAGCAAGTTGTTATCCTTTGTCATTGCTCTTTCTCCTTCATAAACTTGGATGAGTACACCAGGTTGATTATCGGAGTATGTTGTGAAGGTCTGTGTTTGTTTTGTTGGAATGGTTGTGTTTCTCTTAATCAATGAAGTCATAACACCACCAGCAGTTTCAATACCCATAGAGAGTGGCGCCACATCAAGCAGCAACAGGTCTTGGACAGCTTTATCTTTCTCACCAGAAAGTATGGCAGCTTGGACAGCTATAAGAAGATATAATTAATATCAACACAAAAAGAAATTGGTCACCGATTCTTAAAAAGACAAGTCCATAAACCAAAATGTTTTAGTATACAAGGAGAGAAATGTCAACTGCTTATAAGAAGGACTTAAAAGCAAATTATACAATTTGAAAATGGCTAAAAGAAGTTGAGATATCTATACATCTATAATGTACCATTACTGCTAAACCTCATGCAACCATAAGGAAAAGTAACAGTTATGGTTTACTTTTAGCATGTTGACTCACCACATAGTTAACTGTCAACTATGAAATGATAACACATGCTGAAAGAAAAAGATTTAGGATCAATTTACCTGCACCATATGCAACAGCTTCATCAGGATTAATGCTCTTATTTAATTCTTTTCCATTGAAAAAGTCTTGCAAGAGTTTTTGAATCTTGGGAATTCGAGTAGAGCCACCAACAAGGACAATTTCCTGAATAGCAGACTTGTCTAATTTGGCATCTCTCAAAGACTTTTCAACAGGCTCCAAGGTTCCTCTGAAGAGATCAGCATTCAATTCTTCAAATCTGGCTCGAGTGATGTTAGTGTAGAAGTCAATGCCTTCATAAAGCGAGTCGATCTCAATGCTAGCCTGGGTGCTGGATGACAGGGTTCTTTTAGCACGCTCACAAGCGGTTCTCAGTCTTCTAATGGCACGTTTGTTTTGAGCAAGGTCTTTCTTGTGCTTTCGCTTGAACTCTTGGATGAAGTGGTTCACCATACGATTATCAAAATCTTCTCCACCAAGATGTGTGTCACCTGCAGTTGACTTGACCTCGAAGATTCCATCTTCAATGGTCAGAATGGAGACATCAAAGGTACCACCTCCAAGATCATAAATAAGGATGTTCTTCTCACCACCGGCCTACAATTAAGTAAAAATGAAAAATAAAGTCTGCACAAACATCAAAGTTTAATTAGAAATATCTAAATTAACATTCAAATGACTTACCTTTTTGTCTAAACCATATGCAATAGCAGCAGCTGTTGGTTCATTGATAATTCTCAAGACATTAAGCCCAGCAATGGTTCCGGCATCTTTAGTAGCCTGTCGCTGAGAGTCATTGAAGTAGGCAGGAACCGTGATTACAACGTTAGAGACACTCTGCAAACAGATTAAGACAGCATTAGCAAAATTATCAGATAATCATTAGCCAACTTTAATTCAGGTCATTACAAAATACAGATTATGATACTGAACAGAAGAAAAAAAAAAAAAAAAAAAAAAAAAAAAAAAAAAAAAAAAAAGAAGCAATAATTACCTTGCCTAAATAAGCTTCAGCAGTTTCTTTCATCTTCGTCAAAACCATAGAGGAGATTTCCTCAGGAGAGAAGATCTTGCTGTCACCTTTAAAGTTAACCCTCAATTTTGGTTTGGTACTATCATTTATGACTTCAAAAGGCCAGTGTTTCATGTCGGTCTGGATAGACTGATCATCAAACCTTCTACCAATGAGACGTTTAGCATCTGAAAGAGATCCGGTTAAAAGTTTCCTAAAGCAGCAGCATTTTGAATTGGCCATTTCAGAATTTCATCCAATAACTTACATTAAAGCTCATATTACAAATAAAAAACAGACTTAAATTTACTTGGAACATTATAATGCTATCCCTATTTGTTGTGTTGAACATGCAAGTTCTTTCAATTAAGATATGATACACAATTGAATAATTATCTTGCTCTTTCAGTACCAAATGGTCTTAGTTACAAATTCAAGCAATAGTAACAATTTAGAAAAAAATTTAGTTAAGCTTACAACTAGATTAGCAGTTTTACAAATAAGAGAAACATTTAAATAAATTGAGAAATTATATTTGATAAAAAGTTGTCTTACCAAAGATAGTATTTTCAGGATTCATGGCAACTTGATTTTTGGCAGCATCTCCTATCAGACGTTCTGTGTCTGTAAATGCCACATAACTGGGAGTTGTTCGATTTCCCTGGTCATTAGCAATAATTTCAACTTTGCCATGTTGGAACACACCAACACAAGAGTAGGTGGTCCCAAGATCAATCCCGACTGCTTTAGACATGCTGAAGATTATAAAAAGAATAGGGAAAATATGTGAACAAATTTCGGAGTTGACAAATCATTTTTGCATACAGAAAGAGTATGAAAATGGTAGATAAAGATCAGTGTAAAATAGAGGACTTTCTTTGAAAAATCGCCTATCGACGATAAGGACTTAAATATTCCCACCTAAAGATATTTCTTTGGCTACAGAAAGTGAGAAGACATTTCGAGTGAATGAAAATAACAAAACAAAAACACACACACACAAAAAGATTACAAGAGAGATCAGTCAATTATTTTCTTCTAATATAAAAATTAGAAATTCTTTCGCAGCTTCTCTTGTTCCTCCTCGGCAAATGTTTACTTTAAAAACAAAAAACAAACAACAAAAAAAAAAAAGATCTTTTCACACAAGGTGTTGAATACGAGAGGAGGATTGGGGCAGAGTAGGGGGGGTATATATTGCCCAAGAAGAAAACAACAACAACGCACGAGACTTCGGTTTTGCCGTGCTCCCCCACTAAAATGAGAAAGCAATTTTTTATGGCAGAGTACCCGACCCCTGAATCACAAGAACCCCCACAAAAGTGGGTGCCCGTCCTTAGAAAGAGGAGACGGAGAGGAGAGTGAGAATTGGTTAATAAATCAAGTACTTCTAAGTGCATTTCGAAAACGATTTTTCGAATACTACACGAAATATAAAATGCCTGCGCATATTGTCATATTTAATGAGCTTTCAAGGCGACCGACAACTACATACGAATCCCCATATGTTTAGCAGCAAAAAATCATTAAATAAGATTTTTTTTTTTATCACAAAAGCAAGAAAAATAAAATAAAAACGAATCTTTTTTTATGAAAGCAAGCAGAGTGGAACAAAGAGTGAAAAGAAAAGCCAAGAGAAAAGAAAAAAAAAATCGACAGTCGAAGGAGGAGGACAACTAAAACTGCTAGTTTAACCATAGAAATGAGAATAAATATTCCAGATTTTTCCTGCCAGCAAAATTAGAGAAATTAGGCCATTGCTTTTTCAACGTTGCTAAACACACACAAAAAGAATGAACTCGCTTTATCAAGAGTAGAAATTAATGCCTGAAAGACTATTTTCATATAAATTGCAGTCTTTCATATACAAGAACGCAGACTAATTACGCTTTTTAATTTTCTTTAAAGAGTAAAAATCTGTGCAAATTCAGGACGAAACCAACCGTTGAATTATTTAAACACGATTGTCAAATATTTATAAAGTCTTTTACGCTTAACCTTGACCGCCATTTTCATCGATGGCAGACGCGATTCTCTAGAAACTTCCAATTCAAAAGCTGACAAAAAATTAAATATAAACCGCAGAAGACGAAAGCAACAGACAAAATTTGAGGAAAAAAAAAAAAAAAAAAAAAAAAGTTTTATAAATTATTAGTGACAGCTTCAAACCGCTGAAGGGGAAAAATCGTATAGAAAGACAACGTAAAAAGTAAAAGACACTTGTAGAAGAAAAATGTTTACAAATTTAGATTTAGGATTTATATGAAAAAATAAATGATTTTATTTAATTCTAGTTTATTAATAATTGACGAGAATGGTATTAAATACAATCATATTTATACAAATAATCGTTCTTTGTTGCTGTGAAAAAGCTTCGAGAAGATTCGGCTTTCGAAAAACACGCAAATCGTTGGAGAAACTTCCCGAAAATTGCATGGTCTTACTCTTAAGCAAGAAAGAACTGAAGAGATTTAAGAAATTAAAAAAGAAAATAGGATAAAAAAAAAAAGGCCATTATGATGCTAATAATCAGTATTTACAATAAACAAAAATCTCTAGAATATTCATTAATGATGATCACCATTAAAAATATCCGGACGACATTTAAAAAGGGGGGGGGGTCAGCGACGCTTCGAAGCCATTTGAAAAAGAAATAAAAAAATACAAATTGTTTACATTTCGTTTTTTATTTATTTTTATTTTTTTTATTAAAACAAAAAAAAAAAAAACACAAGCGACCTCGGTTAATTTTATTTTTAAGGATTTTTAAAATTAAAGTGAATAGTAAAAACTTTAAAAGTTACGACAATCGGGAGAAAGAAAAAAAGTGGGACATTTTTTGATTTCATAATTTTTATAAGATTCTTTTGAGGTTAAAGAGGGTGTGTTAAAAATGGACAGAGAAATATATATATCCAGATTCCCCCCCAAAAATATGCCAGGAATTGGATCGCTTTAACCTTGTTAATTTGTTTAAAGAGAAATAAAAAAAAAAGTTAAAAGAAATAAAATAGATGCAAAGAAGTTTTAATTAAAGATTTATAAGTTTGGGTTTAACACCAGCTTAAGGAGTTTTCAGATTATTTTTTTTAAATAATTAATCAAACAGCGAGGAATAAGCAGAGCTTGACGGAGATTGTTTCATTAAAAAGCAAAGGAAGTTTCTGGAGAAGAGATACAATACCGTAATTTCAGTAAGAGAAAATTAAACAAAAATTGCAAACATTACATTTTTACTAGAAATAGATCCACTATTTGAAGAACACAATGAAAAAAAAATTACTGGTGAGGAGAGAAAAAGATGGAACCATTATTTATGCAAGAGACTAGCAGTCATAAAAATAAGGTAGATTTTTTTTTGCTGTTTAAACATATATTCAGAGCATGAATTTTAAATTTAAATTATTAAAAAGAAACAATAAGTGAACGTAATTTTTTAAAAAGCAAAATTCGCCAATAATCTCCAATAAATCTTATTTACTTACCTTTCTAAGCTCGGAGCCCTCACGATATTCGGCTTGCCTGCACGTGGTAACACGCCTGAAAAGACAGTTATTCACTTGCGTTTGGCTGAAGCAATGATGATGTGACGTCACGCACTCATCTTTTATATCGTCCAATCAGAGCGCTCGGAACCTTCTAGAAAAGCCGAAACAACAACAACAACAACAAATACACCAATTATCACAACAACATTAATCAATAAACGTATAAATTTCTCCTACCTTCTCGGACTTTCGTCTGTCCATTTGCGTTTTAAGATAATTTTGGCGTCATTCTTTCGGCTTTGTGTTGTTTTTTTTTTGTCTTCATTCTTATAATGTTAATTCCATTGTTTATTTACTTTTAATCACAGTTCCTGCTTTTGGATACATGTACTTTAGTTTTTACTTTCTCTTTAAATGGTAGACGACACAGAGAGAAAAGGACAAGGAAGGGAAAACTGCGAATTGTAATAAGGAAAAATTTAAAGATTAGATTAGCATAATTTTTTGAAATCCTTAAAATTTAAAAACCTAATAAATTTCTTTCTTTCTTAAAAAGCAAAAGGATCATTTAAATTTTAATTTTTCTGACATTTACAAAAAATAGAGAGAGGGTGCATATTTGTTTACGCCCCAGAATAATCAGTGGGCAGCCGGGAGAATGATTTAAAAAAAAAAAAAATGAAAAATCTTAACGTTTTAAAAGAATTGATTTCTTATTTCTCTAATTTGTTTCTGGTTGTTTTATTCAAACAAAAAAAAAGTTGATTTTTGCCTTCAAAAATGTTGCAATTGAGCCGGCTTTATTTCCTTTCCGGGAAATGTCCACAGACATCAGGAAATGACAAAATATTTTTTTTAAGCACGTTGTCTATGGAAAGACGAAAATTAAGATAGCAAAATCAAATAAAATATCTTTGTTAAAAAAATCCAGGTATTAAAAAAAAATAAATAAATAAACACCACGCCTTGAACTGCAAAATGTGTTTTTTTAAAACTTTTGATAGGATTTTTTATCATCCCACCAAAAACCATTGCAAATTTTAATAATTAATTTCTTTTACAATGTTATTTTAATAATAAAAAATTACCAAGTAATTTCCTTGTTGGGTACATTTATTTATTTATTTATTCACTTTGTGTATAGCAACAAGACAAGCATAATCATTTCATTTTAAAATTAACTTTAAGTTATATTTGCATTTGTATCAAATATGCAAAAATCAATTTTTAAAACAAGATGCAAATTAATTAACGTATTCTTTTCATTAAATTTTATAATAAAATTTAATGAAAGAAAAAGTATCATCATTTCATTTCACTACACAACTTTTTTTTTTAATTCATAGAATTTTTGTTTAACATTTTTTCTTTTGAACCTTTTTTCTTTTGCAAATTCAAACAGAAATCTAATTGGATTTGAAATTGATTCTTATTTTATTTCTTAAAATAAAATCTTGATTTAGCGGGAAGCAGACAATTTTTTATTTACTCATAGGTAAGAAAACAGACCCAAGAAAACAATTCCTGCACAACAAATCCAGATTTGAAAAAAAGGTGTGTGTTTCACATAGAATGAGTTTTTTTTTTTTTAATATTGTAAACAAACTATTTTATGACCGCCACTCAGACAATCACTGATTAATTTTAACAATAGTAATAATTATCAAAATCAAAATTTGCAATACATTTAACGAAATTATTTCAAAATCCACGTATTAATTTCGAAAACAAAATCTCCCAGCTCGCCGGGCCTGTCCATTTCTTTAACACACAAAAAAATCCATACGACCTTTATCTCTGTCTACAGAGATAAACTTGCTATGGTTTATAAAATATTTCATTTATTAATTTAGAAACAAAGATAAAAAAAAAATACATTTTATTTTCTTGTTTTCCTTTTTGTCGAAGAAATGCTTCGCCACTGCCAGGAAATGATTTTTCATGAAAATTCCTTGGTTATTTATTTGTTTGTTTACTCGTACCAGAACAACTGTTGTTGTATTTTAAAAAAAATCATTTGTATTTAATTTAATTTATAATATTAAAAAAAAAAAAAATTCATATTATATCTTTGGGCAAGGAAAAAAATTTTCCTCATTTTTTTATATATTTTTCATTCAAGGTTTGTTTATTTTTTTTTGTTTGTTTTTTGTTTTCAAAGCAATTTTTGAGTAAAAGTTATATGTTTGAAAAATACATTGTTGCTTTAATGTTTTTTAAGGTTAAGAGATAAAAATATATGTTTTATTTTACAATGAAACAACAAGAAATTAAGAAAAGTTAATGACAAAAAAGTTTATATAACATTTTCTCTGATATTGTTTTGGTATATAAAAAAAATAATATAAAATTTATAAAAAATATTTTGGCATATAAAAATTAAAAAATATATATACCATTTTCTCATATATATCCAGAAAAAAATTAATTTAATTAAAGATTCTATTTAAAAAGTTTTATTTTTCTTTCTTCAAAAACAAAAAAAATGAACAAGATTAGCAAAAGAATTAATTAATTTTACGTACAATAGAACGAAAAGTAATTAAGTATTATAATATACTACAAAATAATTAGGATCTACGAAAAAGTCATTAAATGAAAAAAAAAGAAAAGAAAATTCTGAACTGAAACTGAAAGTATTTCCCAAGAAAAAATTCTCTCAGTAAAAAGCGGGTCATATTTTTTAAAAACTTTTGTTTTTACGTGTGTGAATATTGCAAAGACTTCCAAAATTATTTAAATTACATTTTTCTATACATTTTAAAATGCTTTCCATAATTCTTTTTAATTAAAAAAATTAAGTGGCAACAACAGATATATTCTTATACCAATTTCAGTAAAGAAACTCCAAATTAAGGAATTTCGCTGGATTTGTTTCAATATTTTATAATTCTTTAAAGAAAAGTTACTTTTTTTATTTGTGTATTGGAATTGGAAACTTTTTTTACATTTCATGAAACAAGGTTTCGCAAATAAAAAAAGTATAACAAACGATTTTTCTTTTGTTTTCTCAGAAGTCTAAAAAACAGTATTTCTTTTAAAAATACCATTTTAAATTAAAAATGAAATGGTATTTTTATTATTTTAATGGTAATACTCTTCATGGCAATACAGTTTTGTTTGTTTAGCTGTGAATTCTGAAATGTCATCACTTCCTGAGAAATATATAGCGGAGTGGTTTTCCGTCGACTTCTTCAGTTTTGAACTTAATTTAATTCTTCTCAATTATTAGCTGCTACCCAAGTGAGCCGATGTTTTTTACTGTCTAACCCATAGATGTGACGGATTTTTATGTCTTTGTCAACGGCATGTGTGTGAAAGTGAACGCAACAAATTAGATTTCTGCCCCGTAAATTTACGTTACCCACATATACAGTAAAAAATTGTTTTACTTTTAAAACAGCATTTAAATTTTTTTTTTTTAGCATCGCCATGATAAATTCGTTTAAGGAAAAGCCAGAAAAATTCTAGCCGGAGAAGAAATAATTTCTACAAGCAATTACGACAACGTTTGAAACAAATGAATTTTTAGAAGTGGAAAGTTCTTAGCTCTCGTCACTTCCTCACAAAATTCCGATCAAACAAAATCTGATTTTTGTCGGGAAGGGCTTCTTGGTCAGCCAGAGAACTTTCCCGAAACAAACTGTACGCAATTAAATTCTCCAATATTGGTAGTAAGCACAGAATACCGTTTTCTTTTCTTTTCTTTTTTAAAAGTAGTTTCTTTTTTAATTTTCAAAAACTGCCTGACTAAGAATGTTAGTCTCAACATATTTTTTACGTACTAGTTAGTTCTCTAAATAGTTCTGTTTTCTTATTTTCCATAAAATTAATAATGTAACGACCTAACACCCACTTCCATGTAAAAAAAATGATTTTCTGCAATATTTTAAAGAAACTAAAAGTAAGTACTGTTTGTTTCAAATTAAACTTAAAATCGGCTAAACCTCCCCAAATAAAGTTTTAAAAGTATATTTTATTTTTGAAAGATTTTTAAACAAAGAGAATTACATTGTGTTGAGAATATTAAAAAAAATCAGCAATTAAAAAAAAAGTATTCCAATCAATTTAAACAAATTAAATTCGTTCTGAAATACAGCAAAGTATTTAAATCTATTAGCTTGAAATTAAAACTAAAATAAAAGCTTCAAGAAAGATTTTTCATTATAAAAAATTAATTTTAAATCTTAGGCATATCACTTTTCTTTGGAGTACGTTCCTCCACTTTTTCGGCATAAATTTTCGATACCTACGTTTGGAGATACCTGTAGCAGGTGCCAAATTAGGGAGAAATTTTTTTTTCGGCTGGGGTTACCAGGTACTACGAATTCGGAGTTACACCCCCCGCACACACACACGCGCGCGTGTGCTTTTTCTTTCTTTTTATACATTACTTAACTACGTACAATAGTATCTTGAATCCTTCATGACAACTTTCAAGTTCCCTAACATTATTCCAGATTTCTAAACTTAGTACTAAACACTAAATCATTGATTGATTTATTCGTTTTCTACGGCTTATCAACCCTTTGCAGGTTATTTAAAGCCAGAAAATATTTTTATTGTAAGAATTTTTTTTTGAGATAATAATAATTTTGAGTAAAACAAATTTTAACGCATACCTGGAGGGGGCGGGGTAGAAGATGTGGATTCATACCTTTCGCAAGGATATTATTGTAAGTGAATATAACAAACCCAAATGGAACTGGAATGCGACACTCCAGTTTTCAATTCCGAGCCATTATCCATTACACCACCTACACATCTTACATCTAGATCCTGTTGAGGCACAACATTGCTTAAAACCGTACGAGAACCGGTGTTTCAAAGAGATATAGCCGTAAGAAGCCCTTCACACGTACATCCAAGCTTACAGCATCTATTATTCCCAAGTGGTCACCCTGTCGCAGTTAGCTCCTCCTCATTTCCTTAATCCTTCAACAGGGGTCTCTATCCCCTGACTATAAATACTGGCTGACCCTTCTCTCTATCTCTCTTTTTCGACCCAGGTCTTGGGCCGCTACCTCGCACGGTGACGAGGTAAAATCGTTCTTTTTCCACTTAGGCCAATATGCGACATCTCACAGATACAGCGTTTCCCATATTCTGGGAACACGCTAAGGACAATACGCGTACGTACGGACACTCAACACACACACACACACACACACATAACTTCTCCCTACAAACACTCTGTAACCTTTCATGGCTTCATGTCATTGTAATTTGTTATTAATATATATTTGTTGCATACATGTATATCGGTCTTGTTTGTTTCTTTATCTTCTTTGGACTCCATTAAAGTCCAACATTCCTATGTAGCTGGACCGGCCAGCAGGAAAGTTTAACCCAGAGATATCTCCTCACACATCCTCCCTTTCACACACCGCACGGTCCTCTACAACCCATTGGCCCATTTAGGTACTGTCCGGGCTCGACATTGTACGGGAACATGTGTTTTCAACGTGATCTGGCCATAAGCCCTTTATATACCATCCACACATTGAAGCATATATAGTGTAGCGGACCGTGGGGGTGATGTGAAGAGATATCAGAAAAGGTTAAAATTTCCTGCTAGCCGGTCCAACTACATGACAAAGAAAACAAACAAGACCGATATACATGGGTAAACAAATATATATTAATACACAAAGACATGAAAAGTTACATAGTGTTTGTATGGAGAAATTATGTATGTGTGTTGTAAGTGTTCGTACGTACGTGTATTGTTCTTAGCGCGTTTCCCAGAATATGGGAAACGCTGTATCTGTGAGAGGTCACATATTGGTGTAAGTGGAAGAAGAACGATTTTACCTCGTCTCCGTGCGAGGTAGCGGCACAAGGCCTGAGTCGAAAGAGAGAGAGAGAGAGAGAGAGAAGAGAAGAGTCAGCCAGTATATATAGCCAGGGGAGAGAGACCCCTGTTGAAGGATTAAGGAAACTGGGGAGGAGCTAACACCGACAATAGTACCTGGTATTCCCAAGCGATTACCCAGCTACGTACTGACCAGGCTTGATGATGCTTCACTTCGGTTAACGTACTTACAGGAACCGATGTTTCAACGTAATTTGGTCGTTGGAATAAAATAAAGAAAGAAAGAAAATAGAGAAGTAAGTCTTACGGATGACTAAAAACCAATTGCAATTAGATATTTATTTAGATTTTTAAACACACTTTTTAGTGACTTCATTAACGTTAATCCACCATTTCCGAACCTTTATTTAACGGAAGTATTTAATAACTTTATTAAATGTTATGCATGATTTTTTTTCTCATATTTTTGCTACTTAAACATATTTAAGCATTTTATTTCCATATATGGTCTGGAGCCCCTGCTGTTTGCCTCAGGGTTCTTGATAAGATCCAGAGACGGATATGCAATGTAATTGTCCCTGATCTGTCATCTCGTCTGCAGTTGCTCTCTCACAGACGCGCCGTTGCCTCGCTCTGTCTTTTTTTACAAATATTTCACAGTAATTGCTCCGATGAGCTGCTTTCGCTGGTCCATAGGCCTCATGAATTTAAACGTCCTACGAGGCTGGCATCCCGTTCCCACCCCTTCACCGTTAAAACTGTTAGATGTAGACGTCTCTTCTACTCCAATAGCTTCATGTCAATCGACATCTCCAGTTGCCTTGATCTATCCACTTCCCTTCTCCACATCCTTTCCCCTTTCATTCCTATCTGCTCTCGCTCCAAATCTTCTGTAACTCCCTTGCCTTGATCGATCCACTATCTTTCTCCACATCCTCTCCTTTACCACTCCTATCTGCTCTTCCTCCAAACCTTCTGTAACCCCTTGCGTGCTAGTGGCTTCCAGCCTTGCTTGGGATGAAAAGCTTAAAAAAAATTCTAGAAGGTTCTATTTAAAGACAACGTTCTTGGGGATAGGGTATACGTTTTTTTTTTTTAAAGTGCTTACTAAATTTATTTCCTAGTTTCTTTATTGTGAATTTTCACAGTTTACGTATTTCAAATTTCTGAAGAAGATTAATTCTTCAGTTAATAAATAAATGAGTCCATGGCGAGTTCTACAACAAGGAGACGTTAGGCCTTTCTATCGTCTCTTCTTTCTTTCATTTTCTTACTGAAACCAAGTAGCATCTTTGATATGTCTATTGTCTTCTTAGATGCAAACAAAACGGAATAGTCCATTATTTATGAGCTATTAGCAGGAGACGTTCAACCCATCCATCGACTCTTCTTTCTCTCATTTTCTCACTGAAACCAAGTAGCTACTTTGATAAGTCGCAGTTAGCTCCTCCTCAGTTCTTTAATCCTTCAACAGGGGTCTCTCTCCCCTGGCTATAAATACTGGCTGACCCTTCTCTCTCACCCTCTTTTTCGACTCACAGAAATCTGGGATGCGCTGAAATAGGTTGGCCTAGACAAATCTCCGGGATTAGATGGTCTTCCGTACGAAGTGTACTTGAGGTAGTCGCCCGTTTTTGTTCCCTTGCTGGCACTGATTTTCGGCAATTGGTTGAAGCAGGGGTCTATACCCCAACGCTTCACCAGGGTCGTAATCAAGTTGTTACGTAAGGACAAAAACGGTGGGGATGGGTTAGATAACTTTCGTCTTTTAACTTTGTAAACACAGAGTTAAAGATTTTGGCCAAGGTCTTAGCGAACGGTTTGCAGGTTGTCCTCTCTAGTCTGATTGGCTCCGAACAGACTTGTGCTGTGAAGGGCAGGACTATTCAGGACAACGTTCATATGGTGCGCTTGATCATCGAGCAAGTCGACAGTGAAGCCGCGCTGATCAATTTAGATCAGTCCAAGGCATTCGATAGGGTTGACCATCGTTTTTTGGAGGCTGTTCTTTCGGCGACTGGTTTCAGGCCGTACTTTCGCACCTGGATCCGACTTCTGTATGCGAACCCTGGTGCGCTGGTGGAAGTGAATGGAGTACGATCGGAGCCTTTCGTATTGTTTCGCTCCATTCGTCAAGGTTGTCCGCTTTCGCCTTTGCTGTGCGTTCTTGCGTTGGAACTTTTCCTTCGCAAGTTAAAGACGAATCCGGTCCTACGCGGAATTGCCCTACCTGGCGCTACCAACGCACCCAGGTATTCCGCCTATGCTGATGACGTTTCGGTTCTTGTGTCGAGCAGGGCCGAGATTAACGAAGTCAGCAAAGAAATCAGTGGTTATTAGATGGTGACAGGGGCCAAGATCAACCGCGATAAGTCTAAGCTTGCGGTTGGGTGCGTGGAAGGGAGTTTCTCTTCCCGGACCTTTCCTCTGGACGGATGGGCCGGTCAAGATTCTCGGCGTCTGGTTCGGTCAAGATTCTCGGCGTCTGGTTCGGTCCTGATTTCCAGTTGGATATGAATTGGTCGGAGGTGCAAGGGAAGGCCGAGATCGCAATTAATTTGTGGTCTCGGAGGAATCTTTCCTTAAAGGGGAGGGCGGAAGTATGTGTTTCACACATCTACCCGATTCTCCTTTACCGACTCTCTGTGCTTCCGTCTGACACTTTACTGGCGTTAGTGCAGCTCTTGTTCGCCTTCTTGTGGGGAGGCAAGGCCGCCAGAGTCTCTCGGGAGATCTGTTGCCTTCATCCATCTGAAGGCGGTCTAGGTATGCCTAGCATTGAGATTCGTCAATATATACTTCGCATCGGATTCCTGGATCGAATGTGTCGCGAACCGGATGAGGTGGGCGCCTTCTGGAAGGAAGACGCCCGTAAGAGTTTCCCATCCATGAGAAGTGTGCACTCGGCCGAGGAGGAGGCTCACCGTTTACCCAAAGTCGAGTGCTCCTTCTATCGTGAATGCCGTCGTGCCCTGAAACTCCTCTTACGGGCGTTGGATGGCCTCTCCAACGTCCAGACGTTGTCTCGTAAGGCATTGTATCAGGTGTTAGTTAGAGGGGGCCGTTCGTGATGATTTGATTGACGAGCTCGGTCTTACGAAGCAGGAGGCTCGCTCGATATGGCCTTGGGCGCCCGAGTTGAAATGCCTCAATAACAATGAGGCATCACTCAACTGGCTGGTGATGCGTGGGGCCCTCTGGGTCGCCAAAAGACTTTGCTTAGCGGGCTTGGAGAAATATCCAAACTGCCGCCGCTGTAGTGGGGAAGTCGAAACCATTGGTCACGCCTTTTTTCATTGCACGGTAGTAGCACCGCTGTGCAAGTATGTTGAAGGCCTCATGGTCCGCATGCTGTCTGGAAAGTTTTTTGTCCTTGAGGTCGCTTCTGTTTGTAGCAATGTGGCTCCGCCGTTGACGAGGACTGAACACTATGTGTTCTTATGCTTGCTAGGTGTTATGAGAGTCGTGATTTGGACGACACGTCAGAAGAAATTTTGTATGGAGGCGAGATGTTTACCTCTTCCTAATTCATCTTGTACTTTAAGCATCAGCTTAAAGTCAAGATTAGGTCGGAAAGGCGGCGACTCTCTTCATCTGAATTCGGCAAAAGGTGGGTGAATCTTGCGCGCTTGTGTCGTGTGAAAGGGGCTGACCTTGAGTGGCACTTTGATGCCAGTTAGGCATCAGAATATTGCTTTAGCTGGGTTGAACACGGGCAACCCATCCCAAAATTAGGTTAGCTTAGGTTTTGTTTTTGATTCTTTAGTTTCATTTTCCAGTAAACTTAGCTAGGGTATGTATGCTCATTGGCCCCTTTTATTTCTGTCCCTATTTTTCTTTACGTTTAATTCCCCATCCCCTCCGTCGTTAGGTGGTCAGTGGCGTCAGTTCTCTGGTGGATGCGGGGCATTTTTCGTTTCAGGTGTATAATGTCGTATCTGTTGTTGTGCCTGAATGAGTGCCTGTCTGTGTAAGTGCTTGGGATGAATGAATATTTTTATTTTTATAGTCCGGCATTAATTTCGTCCGGTTAACTGATGTTTCTGCCACATTTAGTGATTGTGGGGGTTTTATTACTAACACGACTTTGTTTAGTTTCTTGTAAATAGTTATGTTGTGAGACCTATACTTCCCTACATCATGGACTCTCCCAGTACTATATTATTATGTGAATGGTAGTATCATGGGAGTCGCACCAGTAATGGTGCTCTGCTGTCGAACTCTTTGTTTGGCAGAGAGGAACTCGGACGAGGCTTTGCCGCAGGGCAGGGTTTCGTCCGGGGAGGTAGTCAGTCCCTAAATTCGTATATACGGGTTGTAAATGGGCATATTTTTGGCCGAGCCTACGGGCTCGGTAAGCCCACGTTAAACCGGCCTTGTGCCACATTCGACCCGTGTGTGTGTGTGGGGGGGGTGTTAAATATCGTAGCACCAGTAATGCGCAGCCGCGTACGATACCAATATCGGACACCACTGGATAGTAAGCTCTGCTTACACTATTCTTTTTAACTTTTCTGTTTAATATATCTTTCTTACCTCTAACCCGTGTTCCGTGTTTTCCTTCCGTGACCCCTACTTCGGGTCCACATCAAGTTATTTGTCTCATATTGTAATTGCTCATTGGGGTTATTTTAAAAAAAAATTAAAATTGTTAGTTTATTCCCCTCCCCCCCACAAACGATAAATTGTACATATGGGGTCTAGTTAGTATTTTCATGGAGTCATTGATGTATTATGGTGGGTGTGGTAAGAAAGGTAAGTAAGAATGTGTTGTTTTGGTGCAAGAAATATTGTTAGGATGATTGGGTCAGCGTTTGTGGCTAGCTAAGTTTAAAAGTTAAGACAGAAGACCGACCTTTTCCCCATTCCCCACTTCGGCCTTGTGCCACATTTTCTGTTAAAATACAGAAATAAATAATCTCTTTTCCGACTCAAGCCTTGGGCCGCCACCTCGCGTGGAGGTGAGGTAAAATCTCTCTTTTTCCACTTAGGCCTTGGGCCGCTACCTCGCGCGGAGACGAGGTAAAATCTCTCTTTTCAACGAATTCCAATATGTGACCTCTCACAGATACAGCGTTTCCCAAATTCTGGGAACACGCTAAGAACAATACACGTACGTACGGACACTCACAACACACATAATTTCTCCATACAAACACTATGTAACTGGTCATGTCTTTGTGTAACTTGTTATTAATATATATTTGTTTACCCATGTATATCGGTCTTGTTTGTTTTCTTTGTCTTCTTTGGACTTAATTAAAGTCCAACATTCCCACGTAGCTGGCCCAGCCAGCAGGAAAGTTTAACCTTCTGATATCTCTTCACATCTTCACCCCACACGGTCCGCTACAGATACGTCATTTCTCTTGTCACACGCGAACAAAACGGAATAGTCCATTACTTATGAGCTATTAGCAAGAGACGTTCCACCCTTCCATCGACCTTTCCTGCTTTCATTTTCTCACTGAAAACAAGTGGCGTTATATGGATTTTCTCTTCTAATATGCGAACGAAACGGTGTACTTTATCATTTATGAGATATTAGCATGAGACGTTAATAACGTTTATCGTCTCTCCTTTCTTTCATTTTCTCACTGAAACCAAGTAGCATCTTTTATATGTATTTGTCCTCTCACAGGCGAACAAAAAGAAATAGTTAATTTATTATGACCTATTAGCAGGAGACTTTAATATCTTTTATCGTCTCTCTTACATTTTCTCAGTGAAATCGACTGGCGTCTTTGATATGGTATTTGTCTTGTCACAAGCGAACAAAACGGAATAGTCCATTCCTTATGAGCTATAAGCAGGTGACGTTTTGTCGTCGCTTCTTTCTTTCAAGTATCATCTTTCATGTGTCTTTTCTCCTCTTACACACAAACAAAACAGAACAGTCCGTTATTTGTGAGCTATCTGCAGGAGATGACAAATACGTCTTTCGCCACTTCTTCCTTTCATTTTCTCACTGAAACCAAGTAGCATGTTTCATATGTATTTGTCCTCTCACAGGCGAACAAAACGGAATAGTCCATTAATGATGACCTATTAGCAGGAAACGTTCAACTCTTCCATCGATCCTTCTTTCTTTTATTTTCTTACTGAATCCAAGTAGCATGTCGTAATTAGCTCCTCTCTAGTTCCTTAATCCTTCAACAGGGGTCGCTCTCCCCTGGCTATAAATACTGGCTGTCTCTCTCTCTCTCTCTCTTCGACTTAGGCCTTGTGTCGCCACGGCGCGTGGAGACGAGGTAAAATCTCTCTCTTTTTCACCTAGACCAATATGTGACCTCTCACAGATACAGCGTTTCACATATTCTGGGAGCACGCTAAGAACAATACACGTACGTACGAACACTCACAAACACACGCACATAATTTCTCCATACAAACACTATGTAACTGTTCATGTCTTTGTGTAACTTGTTATTAATATATATTTGTTTACCCATATATATTGGTCTTGTTTGTTTTCTTTGGACTTAATTAAAGTCCAACATTCCCATGTAGCTGGACCGGTTAGATGGAAATTTTAACTTTCTGATATCGCTTCACATCTTCACTCCACGCTCCGCTACAAGCATCTTTCATATGTCTTTTGTCTTGTCACACGCGAACAAAACGGAATAGTCCATTATTTATGAGCTATTAGCAGGAGACGTTCAACCCATAAATCGAGCCTTCATTCTTTCATTTTCTCACTGCAACAAAGTGGCGTCATTGATATTTCTTTTGTCTTCGCACACGCAAACAAAACGGAATAGTCCATGACTTACGAACTGTTACCAGGAGACATTCAACCTTTCCATCGATCCTTCTTTCTTTTATTTTCTCAGTGAAACCAAGTGGCATCATTGATATGTCTTCTGTCTTCTCAGACGTAACCAAAACCTTATAGTCCATTATTTATGAGCTATTAGCAGGAAATGTTCAACCCTTCTACTGACCATGATGGCCTCTCCAACGTCCAGGCGTTGTCTCGTAGGGCATTATATCAAGTGTTAGTCAGGGGGTCCGTACATGATGAGCTGATTGACGAGCTCGGACTTACGAAGCAGGAGCCTCGCTCAATATGGCCTTGGGCGCTCGGGTTGAAATGTCTCAATAACGATGAGGCCTCACTCACCTGGATGGTGATGCGTGGGCCCTCGAGGTCGCCAAAAGACTTTGTTCAGCTGGCTTGGAGAAATCTCCAAACTGCCGACGCTGTAGTGGGGAGGTCGAGAGCCTGGGTCACGCCTTCTTTCATTGCACGTTGGTAGTGCCGTTGTACAAATTTGTTGAAGGCCTCATGGTCCGCATGCTGCAGGGAAAGTTCTTTGTCCTTGAGGCCTCTTCCGTTTGTAGCAATGTGGCACCGCCGCTGACGAAGGCTGAACAGTATGTGTTCCACTGCCTGCTAGGTGTTATGAGGGTCGTGATTTGGACGACGCGTCAGAAGGGATTCTATGGAGGCGAGAAGTTCAACTCTTCCCAACTGATCTTGTACTTTAAGCATCAGCTTAAAGTCAATATTAGGACGGAAAGGTGGCGGCTCACTTCATCAGATTCCAGCAAAAGGTGGATGCATCAGACGCACTTGTGTCGTGTGAAAGGAGCTGACCTTGGGTGGCACTTTGATGCTGGTTAGGCATCAGGATATTGCTCTACCTGGGTTGAACTAGTGCAACCCAGCCCAAAACTAGGCTAGTTTAGGTTTTATTTTTGATGTTTTACTTTCTTTTTCCAGTTAACTTAGCTAGTGTATGTATGCTCATTTGGCCCCTTTTTATTTCTGTCCCTATTTTTCCTTAAGTTTGATTCCCCATCCCCTCCCTCCTTAGGTGGTTAGTGATGTCAGTTCGCAGGTAGGATGCGGGGCGCCTTTCGTTTCGCGTGAGTGTTTTTCGTATTTGTTGTTGTGTTTGAATGCGTGCGTGTCAGTGTGTGTGCTTGGGATGAATGAATGTTTTATACTATTTTAGTCCCGCATTGATTTTGGCCTGTGAACTGATATTTCTGCCACATTTTGTGATTGTGGGGGGTTTTATTACTAATTTTCTTTTTCTTTAGTTTTTTGTAAATATTTTGTATTCATTTTGTAAATACTCATTGGTGTTAGTTTTTAGAATTGTTATTTTATTCCCCCCCCCCACAGACACTGAATTGTAAATATGGGGACTAGTTAGTATTTTCATAGAGACAGTGAGGTATTATGGTGGTTGTAGTAAGAAAGGTACGTATGAATGTGGTGTTTTGGTGTAAGGAATTTTGTTCGTACGATTGGGTCAGTGTTTGCGGCTAGCTAAGTTTATAGTTAAGACAGAAGATTTCCCCAATCCCCCCTTCGGCCTTGTGCCACATTTCTGTAATTTATACAGAATAAATATCACCCTTCTACTGAATAGTCCATTACTTATGAGCTATTAGCAGGAGACGTTCAACCCTTACATCGATACTTCTTTCTTTCATTTTCACAGTGTAACCAAGTGGCGTCATTGATATCTCTTTTGTCTTGGGACATGCGAACAAAATGGAACAGTCCATTACTTATGAGCTATTAGCAGGAGACGTTCCACCCTTCCATCGACCCTTCCTTCTTTCATTTTCTCACTGAAAACAAGTGGCGTTATATGGATTTACTCCTGTGACACGAAACAGAGTACTTTATCATTTACGGGATATTTGCATGAGACGTTAATAACGTTTATCGTCTCTCCTTTCTTTCATTTTCTAAGTGAAACCAAGTAGCATCTTTGATGTGCCTTTCGTCTAACCTCACGCGAACAAAACGGAATAGTCAATTACTTATGATCAATTCGCAGGAGACATTTAACCCTTCCATCGATGCTTCTTTCATTTTCTCACTGCAACCAAGTGATGTCATTGATATCTTTTGTCTTCTCACACGCGAACAAAACGGAATATTCCATTATTTATGATCTGTTCGCAGGAGACATTCAACCTTCCCATCGACCCTTCTTTCTTTCATTTACTCGGAGAAACCAAGTGGCGTCATTGATATGGCATTTGTCTTGTCACAAGCGAACAAAACGGAATAGTCCATTCCTTATGAGCTATAAGCAGGTGACGTTTTGTCGTCTCTTCTTTCTTTCAATTTCTCACTGAAAACAAGTATCATCTTTCATGTGTCTTTTCTCCTCTTACACACAAACAAAACAGAACAGTCCGTTATTTATGAGCTATCTGCAGGAGACGATAAATACGTCTTTCGACACTTTTTTCTTTCATTTTCTCACTGAAACCAAGTAGCATGTTTTATATGTATTTGTCCTCTCACAGGCGAACAAAAAGGAATAGTCCATTAATGATGACCTATTAGCAGAAGACGTTCAACTCTTCCATCGACTCTTCGTTTTTTCATTTTCTCAGTGTAACCAAGTGGCGTCATTGATATCTCTTTTGTCTTCTCACACGCAAACAAAACGGAATAGTCCATTACTTATGAGTTATTAGCAGGAGACGTTCAACCATTACATCGATACTTCTTTCTTTCATTTTCTCAGTGAAACCAAGTGGCGTCATTGATATCTCTTTCGTCTTGGCACACGCGAACAAAACGGAATAGTCCATTACTTATGAGCTAATAGCAGGAGACATTCAACCCATCCATCGACCCTTATTTCTTTCATTTTCTCACTGAAACCAAGTAGACTCTTTGATGTGCCTTTCGTCTTACCTCACGCCAACAAAACAGAATAGTCCATTACTTATAAGCTATTAGCAGGAGTTCCAATCGACCCTTATTTCTTTCATTTTCTCACTGAAACCAAGTGGCGTCATTGATATGGAATTTGTCTTCTCACACGCGAACTAAACGGAATAGTTTATCATTTATGAGATATTAGCAGATGTTAAGTTTTATCGTCTCTCCATTCTTTCATGTTGTCACTGAAACCAAGTGACATCTTTGATATGTCCTTCTCTTGTCTTGCCACACGCGAGAAAACGGAATAGCCATACTTATAGCTATTAGTAGGAGACGTTAAATTGTAATTAATATTTTTTTAATTTTTAAAAATGGCTGATTTTAGTCACATTTAAAAATCTTTCGGTACAATGTAATTCTCTTCATTAAAAAAACATCTTTGAAAAATAAAATATACTTTTCTGAAGCTTTAAACAATTACCTTGATGGAATGATTGGAATTTTTTCTAATGGGGCATATCTGTAAATGTTTACGAATATGAAATGAGCATGGTTTTTATATAATTTTCTATTTCCACTTTACAAATTCTCGTTGGTTTCTTTAAAAAAGAAAATTTCTTTACTTTAAAATAAAATGCTTGCTCCGAATGTGAAATCAATCAATCTAAGGGAGATAATTCAGTATTTGGTATTTCAGATGCTAAACTGAAAGTTACTCTTTTATTGAAGAATTTTCGTTTTTATTTTTATTTCTCTGTCGATTGGATATTCAAGTAGCTTTGAAAGTGCTTAGAATAAATTGAACGAAATATTTTGTTTCAGAAAAACAAATAACAGATAGTCTAAAAATATTGGCGAGTTGACAAAACGTAAACTCGGTTCCTGGAATTATTCTGATGAAATCCCGGTGTTGATTTTCAAATTTTTGGATTTGTTTCGTAACTGTTTTTCTCTCTGACTAACTTCCTGTCGGAAAAAAAGACTTCAAAATTGAATGAAAACAATGACTTTTCTCCACTCAAATGGCAAAGCAAAAAGTCAGGTGCTAAGTTTTGTTTGTTTGATTAAATTCTGAATATTCAACATTTTGCTTTAAAAATGCCATGTCCATTCGGGACGTAAGCAATCATCGGCCTCCACACTTTCTTTTTTATTATTTGTGAATTGAAATGACATCATGGAAAAGATAGTGAAGTGGTTTCTCATTGCCATCTCTACAGTTTGGAATTCAGAATTCTCTTTCTCACAGATTCCTTTTCTTTATTATCTGTGAATTGCCATGACTTCTTGGGAAAGATAGGGGAGTGGTTTCCCATTGCCTTCTCCATAGTTTGGAATTCAGAGTTGTCCTGGTAGATTCCTTTTCTTTATTGTCTGTGAATTGCTATGACAACTTGAGAAAAATAGGGAAGTGGTTCCATATTGCCTTCTCCACTGTCTGGATTTCAAGGTTTTCCTTCTGTTAGAATGGTTGCCAACCAAGACTAGATAGCCCAGTCTACCCTACTATTCAACAATGTTTGTTAATATTTAATAAGAAACAAGGATGATAGCCTAATAAACATTTTATGCCATTCCCTTTAGGTAGTCATGGCTCTCCACACGTTCCTTTTTTTACTCTGTGTGAATTGCCACGACTTCTTCAGAAAGATAATAGGGTGATTTTCTGTCTTTTTTATTACCACTAATGATAATAAATAAATAGTAAAACTGAAAAACGGGCGAGCTAACAGGTTTTGAACCTCGTTCAACAGAGGTAAATGGAGGTTAATAAACTGAATTATCATTAAAAAATGGCCAATATGTAATGGAGAAAAGAAAATAAAGAAGGGAAAAATGTATTGTTTAGATGGAAATTAGTCCTTTTGTTTACACAGAGAGAGCTTCAACAATAAAATGTAAATTATATATTACATAATTATATTACATTATTTTTATATTATTATAATATATTATTATATTTCATATGTAAATTATTATATTTTATATATTATTATTATTATTATTATATATATATATATATATATATTTATTATATATTTATTATATATTATTGTACCACAAAGCATCTTTAATATATAATTATGAAATATATAAAAAAGAACAACAGCAACAACAATAATAATAATAATAGCAAAAATCTGTTCACTTTTAAATTATTATTAGTAGTAGTAGTAATATTATTATTATTATTATTATTATTATTATTATTATACACCACCACCACCACCACCACCTGCATTAGTTTCATAATTGCATGCTTGGTTGTGTCCCGTGAGCTACGCCAAGTGAAGGAAGTATTTTTCTGTTGTTATTTTTGTGGAAATATATCTATTAAAATAAGATGTCAGTATTATTTTCATTTGTATCTCATTTTGACGACAATTTATCTATCGCACTCTCTCTCTCTCTCTCTCTCTCTCTCTCTCTCTCTCTCTCTCTCTCTCTCTCTATATATATATATATATATATATATATATATATATATATATATAATATAAAAGTTTCAAACATTAATATTCCATTTTATTATATTGGAATCATAATCACGACCCAAAGGTCTGATGATTGTGATTACGATTCCAATGTAATAAATTATAACCATGAAATATTAGTGTTTGAGCTTTTTATATTTTATTCTTACTCTGTCCTGGACATTGAGCTCTACCTGGATTCTATCCTCTTGGGAATTTATATATATATAAATATATTGACCACTAATATTATCTATATATATATATATATATATATATATATATATATATATATATATATATGCCACCAGGTTTCCTCTGTTACCTGCTGCCCTTGGTGAAGAGGGTGGATGGTGGAGGAGCCTGTGTCAGGTAACAGGACTTTGAACCATGCGACAATAGCAGGTGAGCCCAGTCATGGCTGTCAGACAGTTTCTGCAACCACATCACCCATTACATCTGGCCACCTCGCTCCCCAAACTGCAACAACCTTGATTATTATGTGTATCGTGGCACAGTTGACCAACAAAACTCTTTGTAACATGTGTACATGCACACACATTTTGAGATGCTCCATTATATATATATATATATATATATATATATATATATATATATATATATATATATATATATATATATGTATATATATAAATAAAAAGGAAAGAACAGTAACATATAAAATCTATTAATTTATAATATTATATATATATATATATATATATATATATATATATATATATGGGCACATGTCCGAGTGGTTTGCTTTCTAACCATGAGACCCAGGTTTGAATCCCACCATGATCGATATGTGAAGAAGATGACTTCTTGATGTTATTAGTCTGGAGGGGGAGATCCCAGTGTATGGCGCCACCTTTGGAAAGTCCCTGAAAACCATGCCACTGGGTCGACCCAAGCCTTGTAAGTGAAATTGGGTAGACAGAACCCTTGGGAGCCATCAGTGGTTGTGCTAACATGAAGTTACAAGTCATCGTGACCGAGGGTTTGAGCATGCCAGATATGCACTCTCCCAGAAACTGTAACTAAGGTCCACTCAACATAGTTGCAGTATAAGCCACAGGTGGGTTCTGTGTGTGTGTGGAACAAGCAGAAATGTGCCTGAGCAGACGTCTGCAATAGGGATTAGTGAGCTGCCCTAGTAGATGGGCATCCTTGGATATGAGTGACTGTGCCATTTACATATATATATATACAGGATGAGGCAAAAATAATGCACTGTAGGGACTAATTAATTAATCATGTTTTAAATGTCTAATTTGTTTTGGTATTTACTTATTTTGCAGAAACTATTTTGACAAACTAAGATGGCTGATGTTGTTATGTGGGGGTCATTTGAAAGCAGTGTTTATCAGATTTTATAAGAAATATTGATGAACTTAAAGAAAGAACTAAATATGAATGCAGTAAAATGACAGAGGAAACTCTCCGACGTGTTAATGAATCATGCTAACATAGAATCGAAATGTGTTTTGAAAAAGAAGACATTTTGAACAGCACATATAACAATTAAATAACTAGTAAATAAAACTTTAATATGTAATTATAATTTCAATAAATTATCCCTATGGTGCCTCAGCCTATATATATATATATATATATATATATATATATATATATATATATATATATATATGTATTTAGATGCTCCATTTATACTGTAATGATAGTTTTTTTAGCCCCAAATCTCAAAAAAATGCTAGAAATGAAAACAAATAAAAAAATACATCCTTACATAGTACAATAAATCTCAATATTTTTAACGGAGTTACGTCCCCTACATTAGTAATTCTCATGAGTGGTCAATAGGGCAGCTTGATTTTTCACTATTTTTACAAAATCAATATTGCACTCGGTGTGAAAGATAGGGTTTCATGTGCTTAGAACCGACACCAAAAATTAGAGGTATAGCTTTTACCAATTGTTGAGTATTTAGTTTTAAAGATTCTGAAAGAATGTACAGAAATACCTAATTTCCTCATGTTTTTGCATATAAAATAACTTCAAAATTTTATTATTTAAAGAATAGAATTACTATTTAAAAGTTTTACTATTTAAAGAATAAAATTTGGATTTAATAAAGTTGATATCTTATGTATTAGATAAATTGAATGGAAAATATATTGAAACCATAATTTTAATTATGAATAACCACAAACAATTTTTGTACTGTATAAGTGAAAACCATAAAAATTGTAAAGATTAAAAAAAAAAAATACTTATCAAGGAATAAGATTTTTTAGATCATAATTAATAAAAACAAAAACAGATAAAAGTGTATATACAGTGTAACCCGGATATAAGAGAAACCCGGATATAAAAGAGATTTTATCTGGTCCCAAATTAGAGCCTGTGTTAATGTAAACAAAATAGACCAAACCCGGATATAAGAGACTTCTTCTCCAGTCCCGACAACTCTCTTATATCCGGGTTACACTGTATATATATATATATATATATATATATATATATATATATATATATATAGAGAGAGAGAGAGAGAGAGAGAGAGAGAGAGAGAGAATTAATACAAGTAAAAGGTTTGTCACTTAGCTGAATGATATTAACTTTAGCATTCCGACTCCAGAGTTTTGTAGACAGACCCTCTGAGGATTACTCCATGCGCTTGTCAGGGGCTATCAGTAATTGACTGCTTATACTTCTTGATCTTTCTTTTTTATATCCACTTTTCTCTGGTACAACTTTTTGGGGTTTTTTTCATAGTCTATGTGTGTGTGCGTGTGAGCATTCTTGTACCTGCATCCATCTGTGCGTATGTGAGTACGTGTAGAATATCATGTTTGTCCTTTTTTTCCCTTTACACCCACTCCTTATTGTTTTGACTTTTTTTTACCTTTTCTCTCTTTTTCCTCTTGAGCATTCCAGTCTTTTCTTTATATATATATATATATATATATATATATATATATATATATATATATATATATATAATATATATTTCCTTTAATTATTATATTTATTTTATAGTAGATGTCCATTAGAGAAGACACTTCAAATATGACCTTTAAACTAATAAAAATATGCCAGATTAATAAATAATTTAAGTGTATTCCGTTTTATATTTATTTCTTGTTTTTTTTGTTGTTTTTTTTTTATTAATGCTTAAATGATGCTGAAGTAAATGTATTTGTTAAACTTTTTCTGAATAAAAACTTAGTTGTCTCCCTTTGATCATGCCTTGAAATATTCACGTGTTTTTAAATTTTTTTTGCAATATCTATAGTTGTCATTCTACAGCCTTTTGCCTGATTGGTTTGGTTTGTTTTGTTTTGGTTTATTATGTTTTATGGCATATCAACCTCAATGGGTTATTTAATGCCGACAACATTTTTAAGATAGATTAGTATGAATAGAATATGTATTCTTTGGTTTAGATTGGTTTGGTTTATTTTGTTTTACGGCATATCAACCTCAATGGGTTATTTAATGCCGACAACATTTTAGGATAGATTCGTATGAATAGAATATGTATTCTTTGGTTTAGATTGGTTTGGTTTATTTTGTTTTATGGCATATCAACCTCAATTGGTTATTTAATGCCGACAAAATTTTCATTGTTGGTAATATTTTTTTCCAAAAATCTATTTCTGGTTGGTTGGTTGGTCGGTTGTTTTGTTTTGTTATTTAATGCCAAGAAAATTTTTGTTACTTGTAATATTTTTTTCCTTCATAAATCTATTTTTGATAATACTTTTCTCTTCAAAAATGCATCGCTGGCAATAACCCCTCCAAAAAAGTACCTCTGGCATTAAAATCTACATTTACACCTCTATAGTGTTTTGATCCCAGTTTTTTTTTGGGGGGGGGGGTAACTATTTGCCCATTGCTGGGACCCTAACAGGTACTACCACCCCAGGTCAGGGTGGACCTGAGAACACAAGCAATTAAGAGGTGGTTCCACGCTCCTCAAAACCTCCTGATCAGAGGCCTTGATGTTGGACGTAGTTTATTGTCTTACCCAGGACGCGGATGTAGTTTAACGTCATACCCAGGATGGCCTTTTGCCTGAAGCAGGGATCAGGAGGAGGAGGAAGAAGAAGAAGAAGAAGAAGAAGAAGAAGAAGAAGAAGAAGAAGAAGAAGAAGAAACAACAACAACAACAACAACAGGCAGTCTGATTGTATCACAATACAGATTTATGGCTCAGAATATTGAGCACGTGGCTGAGGGGTTAGAACGTTCAGTTTCTGACCATGCGACCTGGGCATTGTTAATTTGTCAGGAAGATGATCTTGATGTTATCGGTCTGGTCAGAGTGTTTAAAAACCATACCACATGTTGACCCAAATCTTGTGAGGGAAACTGAGTAGTTGGAGCTGTTTGAAAACCATAGATGGGTGTGGTGGCATGAAGTCACAAGTCATTGTGACAGAGGGTTTTAAGTATACTGACATTGTTCAAGCTGCTGGTCATGATGGATTATATGCTGAAACTGTAACTAAGGTTCGCTCAGCACAGTTGCAGTATAAACCACAGGTGGGCTCTGTGGTTGTTGAACAAACACAAATAATAAAATATATGAACCAAGTATAAGAAAATCCTTATTATTTACCATTTTATAAAATTCAAATCAATTGGCAGTTAGCCAATGTTTTGCCAACCATTCCAATAAATAATGTAATAAATAAATAATCTAAATAAACAATCTAATAAATAAATAAATATTGTTTAATATTTTGGTTCAAAATTCTCAAGAACAAAAAAATTGTTTAAATTCACTTTCATCATACGTTTAGGTTTTATTACTATTATAATGATTGCTTTTTAAAACATCAAATATTACCGAGAATGGAAGGTAGTTAAAATAATAGTGGTGTCAAGGGAAAAGTTGTTCTTTTGATACTCTGTTTTTTTTCAGAGGCAGGGTACAATAATGTTCATTCTGTACAAAGCTCAAGAGCAACTCAAGGTGGAAGGTTACAGAGCAAGTAAAAGGAGGCAAATTTTATAGGCATATGTTGGGAAGATACTGGTTAATCCTAGACTTGAACAGGTTGTAGTGATTGAGGAAGCATTCTCTTGGGAGTCGGTTTCCCAAAGTAGTGATTCATGGTAAGAAATTGTACAAGTGGCATGTATATCTTACCAATGGAATACAAAGGAAATGAGGTCAGCTTGCTACAATGTGCATGTTACAGAAAGTTTTCATGGCAAAGACTTACCATAATACACACATTGTTTGAACTGGTGGAACTAAGGAATGAAGCTCATTGAACATTTGCCTTGGAAATAGCGATAGAGTAGTGAGAGGCTTAGCTGTGAAGGTCTGAACTAATGGAACTAAGGAATGCAGCTTATCTGAACATTTGCCATGGAAATAGCGATAGAGGAGAGAGAGGCTTAGCTGTGAAGGTCTGAACTGGTGGAACTAAGGAATGTAGCTCATCTGAGCATTTACCTTGGAAATAGCGATAAAGTAGAGAGATGATTGCAACCTTTTTGTCTGTGGGCAAGATGTTGTAGGGTGGAAAATAATTCATCACTGACAAGACTTTTGGACTCTATCAAGACATTTTTCATCATCATTAGAAGATAGTAGGAGGAGGAGTCAGGAACCAACCATTTTTCCAGCATCTTTACCAATGGATCATAGGGATGATTTCCACTTGAGGTCCTGGGAGAATTTAAATAATTTGACAAACAAGTTACAGTTAATCCCACAATAGTGGATTTCAAAATAACATCATCCTGATAATGCTTCATAAAATAAAAATAAAATATGTCGGTGCTAATGTTACTATTTGGCAAAAACAAAAATGGCTGATAAAGAAGTTAAATTAAGTGGTATGTTTTATAGATTTTCTACAGAAATGTACTTTACCATGAAATAATTATTTATTCAAAAAGTTCTTTACCATAAGCCATCCTGACCATGGATATGAAAAATATGAAAGAAATAATTTTTTTTCATTTTCTATATTCTAAGTGTAGTGTAGGGTTCAGTTTGCTATGCAAATTGGCTGTAAATTGATGCCCCTTCCCAGTAGCCATGAAAATAAAGGTAAGTAAAAGGAGTCCATATATCACAGCTGTTTTGAAAGTATTTGAAATGTTATACGCAAGCATTATTTTAACACAATATAGGGAAAAGGTAAGAATATGCTTTCTAAATAATAAAAATTCAATATTAACCTTTTTTTAAATTTTAACTTGAAATTATATATGAATGCTTAATCTGATCATGTGATATGACCATCTTTTCACAAGAAAAAGTCACAATTTTGGCTCAGAAAAAAGTCATAATTAATTTATGGTGGCAGATAATAAAATCATCTAAATCTGTTAGGTACTTAACGAGTTTTATGGGTCAGCTCCATATGCAACAGAAATACATATTGTAAGTCAAGTTTAATTTAATCAATCCAATCTCTAAAATATGATTTACAACTGTGCAACAGTCACATATTTGATGTATGTTGTAGTTAGGCTGTCCTAATATTTCATAAGAAAACTCAACAATTTTATGCCAAGATAGCCTTAAGAAGGGTGTTTTTTAAAGTTTGCCTCAAACAAAAGATAAATAAACCATGGAGATTATATACAAAAATAAGTTGTAAAAAAACGTTTTCTAAAAATGCTAGTCACATACTCGATATCTTTCATAGATAGGAAGTCCTAGTATTCCATAAGACTCGACTTTATGTGAAGAAAATCTCAATTTGACATTAAAATTTGAATGTAAAGTTCCTTAAATTTTCTTTTTATTTATAGTGGCATGAGACTTAGGGGTTAAAACGCCGCCAAGATTAATGGAAGATGATAATGATGAGGAAACACATGGGCAAGTTTAACAAAACAGAAGGAATTTATTTACGAATTTACATGCATGAAGTTGTCTCAGTAGGTCGTTTCAGGAAAATAAATTAAAAATTTTTAAAGTCCGTAGTTTCAACAAAGAAGAGGAAATGTTCTGAACAGAGTGGCACAAAATAACAAGAAAAAATGTTTAAAACAAAGGTAAGAGAATTCGTTGCTCATCAAAAGGAAATATGGTTGCACACTTTCAAAATTAGAGGAAGAGAGATAGATTGAATTATTTATCTTTCTTGGATTATTGAGAGAAAATTCTCTGAAGTACCGTGTGCTTGCTTAAAAGGTCAATAATATAATTAGCTAGTTTTTTGACACTGGTGAAAACTTCAATACTGGACACGGTGAACAGAAATGAAACCTTTCACATGACTCTCATTAACTTAATTTTTCTCCTCATTTTATATCAAAAAGAATTTCACATAGGCTCACTACTTTCTTTTCTTTCCTCTTCATGGCTCAACAGCTACTTTCTGTGATGTGATGACAAGGTTTTCATTGGTCCAAAAACAATTTCACATAAGCTCACAAATTTATTTATTTCTTTTTCTCAGTCCTCTGAATTTGAAGAGAGTCACTATATATTTATGAGACTGGGATTTTGTCCACTTTTGGGAAAAAAGGTTAAGATTTTGTCAGCTGGGTTTTTGCCCACTGTGTGCTAACCTTGTTCTGTTTCTTTTTTTTCCTATGACTTTCTTTCCTGTGACATTTTTTTTATCTGGAATTGACTTTTTGACTTGCATAGGGGATCAATTTATAATAAATTTTAATAGCAAACCGAACTTGTCGCAGTTATCTCCTCCTCAGTTCTTTAATCCTTCAACAGGGGTCTCTCTCCCCTGGCTATAAAAACTGGCTGACCCTTCTCTCTCTCTCTTTTTCGACTTAGGCCTTGGGCCGCTACCTCGCGCGGAGGCGAGGTAAAATCTCTCTTTTTCCACTTAGGCCAATATGTGACCTCTCACAGATACAGCGGTTCCCAAATTCCGGGAACGCGCTAAGAACAATACACGTACGTACGAACACTTACAACACACACACATAATTTCTCCATACAAACTCTATGTAACAGTCCATGTCTTTGTTTAACTTGTTTTGTTATTAATATATATTTGTTTACCCATATATATCGGTCTTGTTTGTTTTCTTTGTCTTCTTTGGACTTAATTAAAGTCCGACATTCTCATGTAGCTGGACCGGCTAGCAGGAAAATTTAACCTTCTGATATCTCTTCACATCTTTACCCCGCACGGTCCGCTACAAACTCCTTTTACATTTTTTTAGAAAATTAAAGAAAATATCCACTATCTGGAATGCTTATCTATATCTATAATTCTCAAAATGTGTCTGTGTATGTATGTGTGTGTATGTATGTGTATGCATGTATGCATGTGTATGTATGTGTGTGTTTGTATGTATGTGTGTTTATGTATGTGTGTGTATGTATGTATGTGTGTGTATGTATGTGTGTGTGTGTTGTTTATGCATTTTCACAATTTTCATCTGATTTTGAGGAATTTTTTTTTTGTTTGATTAACAATTCTTCTGTGCCGGTTTTGAGTCCAAATTAGCTTGAAAAATTACAACCTTATGGTGAAAAATTGAAAAAACTAATTTTTTAGACTGCGCAAAGATCAAAGGCAAAATTTAATATCTGTAAAAAACAGCGTCCAATCAATTTAGAGAGTTGAAAACTAACACAAAAGATTATTAGAATTATAAAAAAAAATAATATTATAAATAAAAATTATCGTATATCATTATTATGATGGTCCATGGAAGAGGTTCCTTCATTCTAAGATTGGGAACACAAGAACAGCCCTTTTCAGGGCCACCGCGCATTCAAATTGTTACCCCCCCATTTGGGGGTATGCCTCAGTTACACCCAATTGTTGTTACTAATGTTGTTTTTGGGTAGGCTGACTTTAAACTTAAATGTTCCAATTGAACAGCAAAAATTCCCAGGAATGAAAAACCCGGTTAAAGACGGGTTATACTCCTAATTTGACAATAACATGAAAAAAAAAATGATTATTTCTTGGGAATGTTTATTTCTGTAGAAAAACATCAGATTTTATCATCAGAATTGACAACTGCTATTTCTGGATATATGCTGTTGTGTCGTAAATAGGAAAGATTGATGCACATATAGGGAGACTACAGTTGTTTCGCTTGGGTCGGGCTAACGGAAGTTCAGCCCCTTAGAGACAAGAACTCTCCTGTCCCTTCTTCCGTTTCGTCACTTCTGTTTTTAGGAAGCTCTGCCCTTTTTTTACTTGCGACCACCGGAGTCCACACACGTGGAAATTGGTCTGCTGGTACTCAGCCTAGCGTGGAGAAAGAAGTAAGTCCTGTTAACTCATCTATGGACAGTCAACTGCCCTAAAGTTGGTATGGCATTTCTCTGTTCTCGTTAAACACCCTCGGTCCTTTTAGACTATATGAACAATCTTGTGTTTGGGACATGTAAACCTTTTTAATATGTGTATATAATTTGTTTGCATTATTAAATGTCTTGTCGGGTACGGTCCCGTATTTCGTCTTTCTGTATCCTCATTCCATGTTAGTATATCAGTGGCTACACTAATGCCAATATTAGTATCGGTGTCCGGTTATTGGAAGGCTAAAGTGTATTATTCTTCCTAACATGAAATAGCGCTTAAATTGTGGCTAGCTGGTACACCTCATACTAATACACATATAGAAAATAAAAAGTAGTTTATTCTGGAGAATAATATGGTACATGGTTGAGAACACAGACTAATATAATAAACAGTTAATCGTTAACGCCCCCCTCTCTCTCTCTCTCTCGCTCCCAGTAAGAGAGAGTGGTGTTTAAATAGTCTTGGACCAGTCCATCAGCTACTCCACAACACATGCGAATAAAGAAAACTTAAGCGTATCAACATTTTATGCATGAGTTAATAATATTGTTTTGTGGCATAGGTGTGTTCATTTTTGTAGCATATATGTGTTCATATCAGAACTTTGCACAATTTTGAGATAAGGAAATTTCAGTATCTATCTATCTGCCAGTATGGATAGGTGGTAGGATAATTATTTTATCAGAAACTTTAGGAATAAAATAAACTGACTCAAGGGTTAAAATAAATAATATATTTTTATTTATTTTCTTTAAAGTGACAAGTTAGTCCTTTGTTATTTGGCAAATCAAAAAGTTCATTAATCAGGCGGATATTGATAGTGGTCTGGAGAAATGGCCGTTAGTGGTTGTTTAGAAATAAGACCATGACAGGGGTAGTAGTAATGTGAGAAATTAGGTCAGTGTCAATCTATTGTGTTCTTTTCTTGCTGTGTTCTTTTGTTCTATCCTCTCCTGGTGTTGTTCTGTTTCCATCTCTGCTTCTGGCCATAGAGGTGTCAGGATTTTTACCCTTTTTAGGCTCAAGAATTTGGTAGGAACTTTGATTTCAGCTTATCATCAAAAGTCTCTTTGTGTCAATTTCTTTTGATTGTCGAAATTATTTTATTTTCTGGCATTCATTTCTTTTCACTTTTTTTTTTCTAACAGAAGTTATGCGTGGAGCCTCCCTGATTTTTGGTATTTTTCAGTCTCAAATAAGTAAGTTCTGCTCCTGCAAGCTTCCATTGTTTTTTTGGCTGGGTTCAGTCTTTTCATCTTTTTATTTGAGAGTTGTCTTCTCATAGGTTGAGAGAGAAGTATAAAAAGAGAAGTTTAGAGAAAGAGAGAATGAAAGAGACAAGTACATTATTCAGACTATTGTCCTCATCTTTGTCGCCATATTTATTACAACGTTTCGGCCGTTGTACGCTCTGGCTTTCTTCAGGTGGTTGGAATGTCAAACTGAACCCTTTATTTCGCTCACTGGAGTAGACTGTTCTAGTTCCACGTGCCATGTTTAATGGATGTCAGTTATCAGTTATGTCCTGTTAATTTCCCTCTGAAAGTTCTCCACTGCCTTAACCAGGTATTGAACTCACACTCTTTGGGTCGTGTCACTAGATCTAACTAACGCCTTTATCCACTATGCCTTGTGTCCTTGAGGACAAAGATGAGGACAACAGTCCGAATAGTGTAAATAATGTACATAATACCTCATCTCAGAAATATAGACAGATCTACAGCAACAATGTTTACATTATTCAGACTATTGTCTTCATCTTTGTCGCCATATTTATTACAACGTTTCGGCTGTTGTATGCTCCGCTCTTCTTCAGAGATAAGGTCAACATTCCGAATAATGTAAATAATGTACATAATACCTCATCTCAGAAATATAGACAGATCTATAGCAACATTGTTTACATTATTCGGACTAGTGTCTTCATCTTTGTCGCCATATTTATTACAACTTTTTGGCTGTTGTATGCTCCGGTCTTCTTCAGAGATGAGGACAACAGTCCGAATAATGTAAATAATGTACATAATACCTCATCTCAGAAATATAGACAGATACTGAAAGGCCGAAACGTTGTGATAAATATGGTGACAAAGATGAGTACAATAGTCCGAATAATGTAAATAATGTACATAATACCTCATTTCAGAAATATAGACAGATACTGAAAGAGACAAGGGTTTTAAAAGAAAGCACAAATGCCTTATTTTAATTTGTAGGCTTTTTATTTTTGTTTATATATTTTATTTTCATTAGGACTCACTAAAGTTTGATTAAAAAATGAAATAAACTAAAAATCTATTTTTGTTAATCCAACTAAATCTGCTTACGGCAATTTGGTAAACATTTAAACCAGAGTTGTACACAGCAGGGAAAAGATTAGCCACATGCTGGCACGAACAAAACATTTGACATGTTCATTTTAATCATTTATACACTTTTGGAATAGAAACATCTGTGAAAATGTAACAGCTTGCATCAAGTAACTTTGAATTTATTCTGTTGGGGATATTATTCTTCTTCTTCTTCTTCTTCTTCTTCTTCTTCTTATTATTATTATTATTATTATTATTATTATTATTATTATTATTATTATTATTATTAATAATAATAACAATAGTCGTGGCAATGATCTACAGTTAAAAACTGAAAAATCCAAATGCATGGTTTGCATGAGAAATGTTTAGATTGAATCAAACTTTATAGTTAGAGATATTTTGTGTTAAGAAATGACACATAAAACCTTGGTCATTTAAATGTCAAATAAGTCTCCGAGGGTAAAAATTGCATGAATGAATGGAAAAGTAGACAGAGGTCCGGATTTATGAAAGCGCCTATAGGATATAAACTCCTATATCTTATAGGATATGAACACCAATATTTTATAAGATATAAATTCTTGTATCTTATAGGATATAAACTGCTGTAGCTTATAGGATATAAACTCCTATATTTTATAGGATATAAACTCATGTATCTTATAGGATATAAACTCCTTCATTTTATAGGATATAAACTCATGTATCTTATAGGATAAAACACCTATATTTTATAGGATATAAATACATATATCTTATAGGATATAAACTCATGTATCTTATAGGATATAAACTCATGTATCTTATAGGATATAAACTCATGTATCTTATAGGATATAATCTCCGCTATCTTACAGGATATAAACTCCTATAATTTATAGGATATAAACTCATGTATCTTATAGGATATAAACACCTCTATCTTATAGGATATGAACTTCTATATCTCATAGGGTATAAACTCCTATATTTCATAGGATATAAACTCATGTATCTTATAGGATATAAATCCATGTATCTTATAGGATATAAACTCCTATATTTTATAGGATATAAACTCATGTATCTTATAGGATATAAACTCATGTATCTTATAGGATATAAACTCCTACATTTTATAGGATATAAACTCCTATATTTTATAGGATATAAACTCCTCTGTCTTATAGGATATAAACTCCTATATTTTATAGGATATAAACTCATGTATCTTATAGGATATAAACTCATGTATCTTATAGGATATAAATCCATGTATCTTATAGGATATAAACTCCTATATTTTATAGGATATAAACTCATGTATCTTATAGGATATATTCTCATGTATCTTATAGGATATAAATCCATGTATCTTATAGGATATAAACTCCTATATTTTATAGGATATAAACTCATGTATCTTATAGGATATAAACTCTTATATTTTATAGGATATAAACTCATGTATCTTATAGGATATGAACTCATGTATCTTATAGGATATAAACTCATGTATCTTATAGGATATAAACTCATGTATCTTATATGATATAACTCCATGTATCTTATAGGATATAAAATCCTATATTTTATAGGATATAAACTCATGTATCTTATAGGATATAAACTCTTATATTTTATAGGATATAAACTCCTTCATTGTATAGGATATAAACTCATGTATCTTATAGGATATAAACTCATGTATCTTATAGGATATAAACTCATGTATCTTATAGGATATAAACTCATGTATCTTATAGGATATAAACTCCTTCATTTTATAGGATATAAACTCATGTATCTTATAGGATATAAACTGATGTATCTTATAGGATATATTCTCATGTATCTTGTAACATATAAACTCATGTATCTTATAGGATATAAACTCCTATAATTTATAGGATATAAACTCATGTATCTTATAGGATATAAACTCCTATATTTTATAGGATGTAAATTCATGTACCTTATAGGATATAAACTGTTATATTTTATAGGATATAAACTCATGTATCTGATACGATATAAACTCCTATATTTTAGAGGATATAAACTCATGTATCTTATAGGATATGAACTCATGTATCTTATAGGATAAACTCATGTATCTTATAGGATATGAACTCATGTATCTTATAGGAAATAAACTCATGTATCTTATAGGATATATTCTCATGTATCTTATAGGATATAAACGCCTATAATTTATAGGATATAAACTTATGTATCTTATAGGATATAAACTCATGTATCTTATAGGGTATATTCTCATGTATGTTATAGGATATAAACTCCTATAATTTATAGGATATAAACTTATGTATCTTATAGGATATAAACTCATATATCTTATAGTATATATTCTCATGTATCTTATAGGATATAAACACCTATAATTTATAGGATATAAACTCATGTATCTTATAGGATATATTCTCATGTATCTTATAGGATATAAACTCCTATAATTTATAGGATATAAACTCATGTATCTTATAGGATATGAACTCATGTATATTATAGGATATGAACTCATGTATCTTATAGGATATATTCTCATGTATCTTATAGGATATAATTTATAGGATATAAACTTATGTATCTTATAAGATATAAACTCATGTATCTTATAGGATATAAACTCATGTATCTTATAGGATATATTCTCATGTATCTTATAGGATATAAACTCCTATAATTAATAGGATATAAACTTATGTATCTTATAGGATATAAACTCATGTATCTTATAGGATATAAACTCCTATAATTTATAGGATATAAACTTATGTATCTTATAGGATATAAACTCATGTATCTTATAGGATATAAACTAGTATAATTTATAGGATATAAACTCATGTATCTTATAGGATATGAACTCATGTATCTTATAGGATATAAACTCCTATAATTTATAGGATATAAACTCATGTAACTTATAGGATATATTCTCATGTATCTTATAGGATATAAACTCCTATAATTTATAGGATATAAACTCATGTATCTTATAGGATATAAACTCCTATAATTTATAGGATATAAACTCATGTATCTTATAGGATATATTCTCATGTATCTTATAGGATATCAACTCCTATAATTTATAGGATATAAACTCATGTATCTTATAGGATATAAAATCTTGTGTCTTATAGATTATAAACTCTTATATTTTATAGGATAGGAGAGTTTATAACCCATAAGATACATGAGTTTATATATTCTCATGTATCTTATAGGATATAAACTCCTATAATTTATAGGATATAAACTTATGTATCTTATAGGATATAAACTCATGTATCTTATAGGATATATTCTCATGTATCTTATAGGATATAAACTCCTATAATTTATAGGATATAAACTCATGTATCTTATAGGATGTAAACACATGTATCTTATAGGATATAAATCCATGTATCTTATAGGATATAAACTCCTATATTTTATAGGATATAAACTCATGTATCTTATAGGATATAAACTCTTATATTTTATAGGATATAAACTCATGTATCTTATAGGCTTATAGGATATAAACTTATGTATCTTATAGGATATAAACTCATATATCTTATAGTATATATTCTCATGTATCTTATAGGATATAAACTCCTATAATTTATAGGATATAAACTGATGTATCTTATAGGATATGAACTCATGTATCTTATAGGATATGAACTCATGTATCTTATAGGATATGAACTCATGTATCTTATAGGATATATTCTCATGTATCTTATAGGATATAATTTATAGGATATAAACTTATGTATCTTATAGGATATAAACTCATGTATCTTATAGGATATAAACTTATGTATCTTATAGGATATAAACTCATGTATCTTATAGGATATAAACTCATGTATCTTATAGGATATAAATTCATGTATCTTATAGGATATAAACTCCTATAATTTATAGGATATAAACTCATGTATCTTATAGGATATAAACTCCTATAATTTATAGGATATAAACTTATGTATCTTATAGGATATAAACTCATGTATCTTATAGGATATGAACTCATGTATCTTATAGGATATATTCTCATGTATCTTATAGGATATAAACTCCTATAATTTATAGGATATAAACTTATGTATCTTATAGGATATAAACTCATGTATCTTATAGGATATAAACTCCTATAATTTATAGGATATAAACTTATGTATCTTATAGGATATAAACTCATGTATCTTATAGGATATAAACTCCTATAATTTATAGGATATAAACTTATGTATCTTATAGGATATAAACTCATGTATCTTATAGGATATAAACTCCTATAATTTATAGGATATAAACTTATGTATCTTATAGGATATAAACTCATGTATCTTATAGGATATAAACTCCTATAATTTATAGGATATAAACTTATGTATCTTATAGGATATAAACTCATGTATCTTATAGGATATAAACTCCTATAATTTATAGGATATAAACTTATGTATCTTATAGGATATAAACTCATGTATCTTATAGGATGTAAACACATGTATCTTATAGGATATAAATCCATGTATCTTATAGGATATAAACTCCTATAATTTATAGGATATAAACTTATGTATCTTATAGGATATGAAATCATGTATCTTATAGGATATGAACTCATGTATCTTATAGGATATATTCTCGTGTATCTTATAGGATATAAACTCCTATAATTTATAGGATATAAACTTATGTATCTTATAGGATATAAACTCATGTATCTTATAGGATATAAACTCCTATAATTTATAGGATATAAAGTCATGTATCTTATAGGATATAAATTCATGTATCTTATAGGATATAAATTCATGTATCTTATAGGATATAAACTCCTATAATTTATAGGATATAAACTCATGTATCTTATAGGATATGAACTCCTATAATTTATAGGATATAAACTTATGTATCTTATAGGATATAAACTCATGTATCTTATAGGATATAAACTCCTATAATTTATAGGATATAAACTTATGTATCTTATAGGATATAAACTCATGTATCTTATAGGATATAAACTCCTATAATTTATAGGATATAAACTTATGTATCTTATAGGATATAAACTCATGTATCTTATAGGATGTAAACACATGTATCTTATAGGATATAAATCCATGTATCTTATAGGATATAAACTCCTATAATTTATAGGATATAAACTTATGTATCTTATAGGATATGAAATCATGTATCTTATAGGATATGAACTCATGTATCTTATAGGATATATTCTCGTGTATCTTATAGGATATAAACTCCTATAATTTATAGGATATAAACTTATGTATCTTATAGGATATAAACTCATGTATCTTATAGGATATAAACTCCTATAATTTATAGGATATAAAGTCATGTATCTTATAGGATATAAATTCATGTATCTTATAGGATATAAATTCATGTATCTTATAGGATATAAACTCCTATAATTTATAGGATATAAACTCATGTATCTTATAGGATATGAACTCCTATAATTTATAGGATATAAACTTATGTATCTTATAGGATATAAACTCATGTATCTTATAGGATGTAAACACATGTATCTTATAGGATATAAACTCCTATAATTTATAGGATATAAACTCATGTATCTTATAGGATATATTCTCATGTATCTTATAAGATATAAACTCCTATAATTTATAGGATATAAACTCATGTATCTTATAGGATATAAAATCTTGTGTCTTATAGATTATAAACTCTTATATTTTATAGGATAGGAGAGTTTATAACCCATAAGATACATGAGTTTATATATTCTCATGTATCTTATAGGATATAAACTCCTATAATTTATAGTATATAAACTTATGTATCTTATAGGATATAAACTCATGTATCTTATAGGATATATTCTCATGTATCTTATAGGATATAAACTCCTATAATTTATAGGATATAAACTCATGTATCTTATAGGATGTAAACACATGTATCTTATAGGATATGAACTCATGTATCTTATAGGATATAAATTCATGTATCTTATAGCATATAAACTCCTATAATTTATAGGATATAAACTCATGTATCTTATAGGATGTAAACACATGTATCTTATAGGATATAAACTCATGTATCTTATAGGATATAAATTCGTGTATCTTATAGCATATAAACTCCTATAATTTATAGGATATAAACTCATGTATCTTATAGGATATAAACTCCTATAATTTATAGGATATAAACTCATGTATCTTATAGGATATAAACTTATGTATCTTATAGGATATAAACTCCTATCAGTTATAGGATATAAACTCATGTATCTTATAGGATATGAACTCATGTATCTTATAGGATATAAACTCCTATAATTTATAGGATATAAACTCATGTATCTTATAGGATATATTCTCATGTATCTTATGGGATATAAACTCCTATAATTTATAGGATATAAACTCATGTATCTTATAGGATATAAACTCCTATAATTTATAGGATATAAACTCATGTATCTTATAGGATATATTCTCATGTATCTTATAGGATATGAACTCCTATAATTTATAGGATATAAACTCATGTATCTTATAGGATATGAACTCATGTATCTTATAGGATATAAGCTCATGTATCTTATAGGATATGAACTCATGTATCTTATAGGATATAAACTCCTATAATTTATAGGATATAAACTTATGTATCTTATAGGATATAAACTCCTATAATTTATAGTATATAAACTTATGTATCTTATAGGATATAAACTCATGTATCTTATAGGATATATTCTCATGTATCTTATAGGATATAAACTCCTATAATTTATAGGATATAAACTCATGTATCTTATAGGATGTAAACACATGTATCTTATAGGATATGAACTCATGTATCTTATAGGATATAAATTCATGTATCTTATAGCATATAAACTCCTATAATTTATAGGATATAAACTCATGTATCTTATAGGATGTAAACACATGTATCTTATAGGATATAAACTCATGTATCTTATAGGATATAAATTCGTGTATCTTATAGCATATAAACTCCTATAATTTATAGGATATAAACTCATGTATCTTATAGGATATAAACTCCTATAATTTATAGGATATAAACTCATGTATCTTATAGGATATAAACTTATGTATCTTATAGGATATAAACTCCTATCAGTTATAGGATATAAACTCATGTATCTTATAGGATATATTCTCATGTATCTTATGGGATATAAACTCCTATAATTTATAGGATATAAACTCATGTATCTTATAGGATATAAACTCCTATAATTTATAGGATATAAACTCATGTATCTTATAGGATATAAAATCTTGTGTCTTATAGATTATAAACTCTTATATTTTATAGGATAGGAGAGTTTATAACCCATAAGATACATGAGTTTATATATTCTCATGTATCTTATAAGATATAAACTCCTATAATTTATAGGATATAAACTTATGTATCTTATAGGATATAAACTCATGTATCTTATAGGATATATTCTCATGTATCTTATAGGATATAAATTCCTACAATTTATAGGATATAAACTCATGTATCTTATAGGATATGAACTCATGTATCTTATAGGATATAAACTCCTATAATTTATAGGATATAAACTCATGTATCTTATAGGATATGAACTCCTATAATTTATAGGATATAAACTTATGTATCTTATAGGATATAAACTCATGTATCTTATAGGATGTAAACACATGTATCTTATAGGATATAAACTCCTATAATTTATAGGATATAAACTCATGTATCTTATAGGATATATTCTCATGTATCTTATAAGATATAAACTCCTATAATTTATAGGATATAAACTCATGTATCTTATAGGATATAAAATCTTGTGTCTTATAGATTATAAACTCTTATATTTTATAGGATAGGAGAGTTTATAACCCATAAGATACATGAGTTTATATATTCTCATGTATCTTATAGGATATAAACTCCTATAATTTATAGTATATAAACTTATGTATCTTATAGGATATAAACTCATGTATCTTATAGGATATATTCTCATGTATCTTATAGGATATAAACTCCTATAATTTATAGGATATAAACTCATGTATCTTATAGGATGTAAACACATGTATCTTATAGGATATGAACTCATGTATCTTATAGGATATAAATTCATGTATCTTATAGCATATAAACTCCTATAATTTATAGGATATAAACTCATGTATCTTATAGGATGTAAACACATGTATCTTATAGGATATAAACTCATGTATCTTATAGGATATAAATTCGTGTATCTTATAGCATATAAACTCCTATAATTTATAGGATATAAACTCATGTATCTTATAGGATATAAACTCCTATAATTTATAGGATATAAACTCATGTATCTTATAGGATATAAACTTATGTATCTTATAGGATATAAACTCCTATCAGTTATAGGATATAAACTCATGTATCTTATAGGATATGAACTCATGTATCTTATAGGATATAAACTCCTATAATTTATAGGATATAAACTCATGTATCTTATAGGATATATTCTCATGTATCTTATGGGATATAAACTCCTATAATTTATAGGATATAAACTCATGTATCTTATAGGATATAAACTCCTATAATTTATAGGATATAAACTCATGTATCTTATAGGATATATTCTCATGTATCTTATAGGATATGAACTCCTATAATTTATAGGATATAAACTCATGTATCTTATAGGATATGAACTCATGTATCTTATAGGATATAAGCTCATGTATCTTATAGGATATGAACTCATGTATCTTATAGGATATAAACTCCTATAATTTATAGGATATAAACTTATGTATCTTATAGGATATAAACTCCTATAATTTATAGTATATAAACTTATGTATCTTATAGGATATAAACTCATGTATCTTATAGGATATATTCTCATGTATCTTATAGGATATAAACTCCTATAATTTATAGGATATAAACTCATGTATCTTATAGGATGTAAACACATGTATCTTATAGGATATGAACTCATGTATCTTATAGGATATAAATTCATGTATCTTATAGCATATAAACTCCTATAATTTATAGGATATAAACTCATGTATCTTATAGGATGTAAACACATGTATCTTATAGGATATAAACTCATGTATCTTATAGGATATAAATTCGTGTATCTTATAGCATATAAACTCCTATAATTTATAGGATATAAACTCATGTATCTTATAGGATATAAACTCCTATAATTTATAGGATATAAACTCATGTATCTTATAGGATATAAACTTATGTATCTTATAGGATATAAACTCCTATCAGTTATAGGATATAAACTCATGTATCTTATAGGATATATTCTCATGTATCTTATGGGATATAAACTCCTATAATTTATAGGATATAAACTCATGTATCTTATAGGATATAAACTCCTATAATTTATAGGATATAAACTCATGTATCTTATAGGATATAAAATCTTGTGTCTTATAGATTATAAACTCTTATATTTTATAGGATAGGAGAGTTTATAACCCATAAGATACATGAGTTTATATATTCTCATGTATCTTATAAGATATAAACTCCTATAATTTATAGGATATAAACTTATGTATCTTATAGGATATAAACTCATGTATCTTATAGGATATATTCTCATGTATCTTATAGGATATAAATTCCTACAATTTATAGGATATAAACTCATGTATCTTATAGGATATGAACTCATGTATCTTATAGGATATAAACTCCTATAATTTATAGGATATATTCTCATGTATCTTATAGGATATAAACTCCTATAATTTATAGGATATAAATTTATGTATCTTATAGGATATAAACTCATGTATCTTATAGGATATAAACTTATGTATCTTATAGGATATAAACTCATGTATCTTATAGGATATAAACTCATGTATCTTATAGGATAAAAACTCATGTATCTTATAGGATGTAAACACATGTATCTTATAGGATATATTCTCATGTATCTTATAGGATATAAACTCCTATAATTTATAGGATATAAACTCATGTATCTTATAGGATATGAACTCATGTATCTTATAGGATATGAACTCATGTATCTTATAGGATATATTCTCATGTATCTTATAGGATATAAACTCCTATAATTTATAGGATATAAACTTATGTATGTTATAGGATATAAACTCATGTATCTTATAGGAGATAAACTCATGTATCTTATAGGATATAATTTATAGGATATAAACTTATGTATCTTATAGGATATAAACTCATGTATCTTATAGGATATAAACTCATGTATCTTATAGGATATATTCTCATGTATCTTATAGGATATAAACTCCTATAATTTATAGGATATAAACTTATGTATCTTATAGGATATAAACTCATGTATCTTATAGGATATAAACTCCTATAATTTATAGGATATAAACTCATGTATCTTATAGGATATAAATTCATGTATCTTATAGGATATAAACTCCTATAATATATAGGATATAAACTCATGTATCTTATAGGATATAAACTCCTATAATTTATAGGATATAAACTTATGTATCTTATAGGATATAAACTCATGTATCTTATAGGATGTAAACACATGTATCTTATAGGATATAAACTCCTATAATTTATAGGATATAAACTCATGTATCTTATAGGATATAAATTCATGTATCTTATAGGATATAAACTCCTATAATATATAGGATATAAACTCATGTATCTTATAGGATATAAACTCCTATAATTTATAGGATATAAACTTATGTATCTTATAGGATATAAACTCATGTATCTTATAGGATGTAAACACATGTATCTTATAGGATATAAACTCCTATAATTTATAGGATATAAACTCATGTATCTTATAGGATATATTCTCATGTATCTTATAGTATATGAACTCCTATAATTTATAGGATATAAACTCATGTATCTTATAGGATATGAACTCATGTATCTTATAGGATATAAGCTCATGTATCTTATAGGATATGAACTCATGTATCTTATAGGATATAAACTCCTATAATTTATAGGATATAAACTTATGTATCTTATAGGATATAAACTCATGTATCTTATAGGATATAAACTTATGTATCTTATAGGATATAAACTCATGTATCTTATAGGATATAAACTCCTATAATTTATAGGATATAAACTTATGTATCTTATAGGATATAAACTCATGTATCTTATAGGATATAAACTCCTATAATTTATAGGATATAAACTTATGTATCTTATAGGATATAAACTCATGTATCTTATAGGATATAAATTCATGTATCTTATAGGATATAAACTCCTATAATTTATAGGATATAAACTCATGTATCTTATAGGATATGAACTCCTATAATTTATAGGATATAAACTTATGTATCTTATAGGATATAAACTCATGTATCTTATAGGATATAAACTCCTATAATTTATAGGATATAAACTCATGTATCTTATAGGATATAAACTTATGTATCTTATAGGATATAAACTCCTATCAGTTATAGGATATAAACTCATGTATCTTATAGGATATGAACTCATGTATCTTATAGGATATAAACTCCTATAATTTATAGGATATAAACTCATGTATCTTATAGGATATATTCTCATGTATCTTATGGGATATAAACTCCTATAATTTATAGGATATAAACTCATGTATCTTATAGGATATAAACTCCTATAATTTACAGGATATAAACTCATGTATCTTATAGGATATAAAATCTTGTGTCTTATAGATTATAAACTCTTATATTTTATAGGATAGGAGAGTTTATAACCCATAAGATACATGAGTTTATATATTCTCATGTATCTTATAAGATATAAACTCCTATAATTTATAGGATATAAACTTATGCATCTTATAGGATATAAACTCATGTATCTTATAGGATATATTCTCATGTATCTTATAGGATATAAATTCCTACAATTTATAGGATATAAACTCATGTATCTTATAGGATATAAACTCATGTATCTTATAGGATATAAACTCCTATAATTTATAGGATATAAAGTCATGTATCTTATAGGATATGAACTCATGTATCTTATAGGATATAAACTCCTATAATTTATAGGATATATTCTCATGTATCTTATAGGATATAAACTCCTATAATTTATAGGATATAAATTTATGTATCTTATAGGATATAAACTCATGTATCTTATAGGATATAAACTTATGTATCTTATAGGATATAAACTCATGTATCTTATAGGATATAAACTCATGTATCTTATAGGATAAAAACTCATGTATCTTATAGGATGTAAACACATGTATCTTATAGGATATATTCTCATGTATCTTATAGGATATAAACTCCTATAATTTATAGGATATAAACTCATGTATCTTATAGGATATGAACTCATGTATCTTATAGGATATGAACTCATGTATCTTATAGGATATATTCTCATGTATCTTATAGGATATAAACTCCTATAATTTATAGGATATAAACTTATGTATGTTATAGGATATAAACTCATGTATCTTATAGGAGATAAACTCATGTATCTTATAGGATATAATTTATAGGATATAAACTTATGTATCTTATAGGATATAAACTCATGTATCTTATAGGATATAAACTCATGTATCTTATAGGATATAAATTCTTATATTTTATAGGATATAAAGTCATGTATCTTATAGGATGTAAACACATGTATCTTATAGGATATAAATCCATGTATCTTATAGGATATATTCTCATGTATCTTATAGGATATAAACTCCTATAATTTATAGGATATAAACTTATGTATCTTATAGGATATAAACTCCTGTATTTTATAGGATATGAACTCATGTATCTTATAGGATATAAATCCATGTATCTTATAGGATATAAACTCCTATAATTTATAGGATATAAACTCATGTATCTTATAGGATATAAACTCATGTATCTTATAGGATATAAATTCATGTATCTTATAGGATATAAACTCCTTCATTTTATAGGATATAAACTCATGTATCTTATAGGATATAAATTCTTATATCTTATAGGATATAAACACATGTATCTTATAGGATATAAACTCATGTATCTTATAGGATGTAAACACATGTATCTTATAGGATATAAATCCATGTATCTTATAGGATATATTCTCATGTATCTTATAGGATATAAACTCCTATAATTTATAGGATATAAACTTATGTATCTTATAGGATATAAATTCATGTATCTTATAGGATATAAACTCCTATAATTTATAGGATATAAACTCATGTATCTTATAGGATATAAACTCATGTATCTTATAGGATATAAATTCATGTATCTTATAGGATATAAACTCCTTCATTTTATAGGATATAAACTCATGTATCTTATAGGATATAAATTCTTATATTTTATAGGATATAAACTCATGTATCTCATAGGATATAAACTCATGTATCTTATAGGATATAAACACATGTATTTTATAGGATATAAACTCTTGTGTCTTATAGGTTATAATCTCTTATATTTTATAGGATAGGAGAGTTTATAACCCATAAGATACATGAGTTTATATAAACTCATGTATCTTATAGGATATAAACTCTTATATTTTATAGGATATAAACTCATGTATCTTATAGGATATAAACTCATGTATCTTATAGGATATAAACTCATGTATCTTATAGGATATAAACTCATGTATCTTATAGGATATAAACTCCTATAATTTATAGGATATAAAGTCATGTATCTTATAGGATATGAACTCATGTATCTTATAGGATATGAACTCATGTATCTTATAGGATATAATCTCCTCTATCTTACAGGATATAATCTTATGTATCTTATAGAAAATAAACTCCTATATTTTGTAGGATATAAACTCCTATATTTTATAGGATATAAACTGATGTATCTTATAGGATATAAACTCCTATATTTTATAGGATATAAACTCCTATATTTTATAGGATATAAACTCATGTATCTTATAGGATATAAACTCATGTATCTTATAGGATATAAACTCCTATATTTTATAGGATATAAACTCCTCTGTCTTATAGGATATGAACACATATATCTTATAGGATATAAACTCCTATATCTTATAGGATATAAACTCTTGTATCTTACAGGATATAAACTCCTATAATTTATAGGATATAAACTCATGTATCTTATAGGATATAAACTCCACTATCTCATAGGATATGAACTCCTATATCTCATAGGGTATAAACTCCTATATTTCATAGGATATAAACTCATGTATCTTATAGGATATAAATCCATGTATCTTATAGGATATAAACTCCTATATTTTATAGGATATAAACTCATATATTTTGTAGGATATAAACTCCTATAATTTATAGGATATAAACTCATGTATCTTATAGGATATAAACTCATGTATCTTATAGGATATAAAATCCTATATTTTATAGGATATAAACTCCTATATTTTATAGGATATAAACTCCTCTGTCTTTTAGGATATAAATTCATGTATCTTATAGGATATAAACTCCTATATTTTATAGGATATAATCTCATGTATCTGATACGATATAAACTCCTATATTTTATAGGATATAAACTCATATATCTTATAGGATATAAACTCATGTATCTTATAGGATATAAATCCATGTATCTTATAGGATATGAACTCATGTATCTCATAGGATATGAACTCATGTATCTTATAGGATATGAACTCCTCTATCTTATAGGATATAAACTCCTATATCTTATAGGATATAAACTCATGTATCTTATAGGATATAATCTCCTCTATCTTACAGGATATAAACTCCTATAATTTATAGGATATAAACTCCTCTATCTTATAGCATATGAACTCCTATATCTCATAGGGTATAAACTCTTATATTTCATAGGGTATAAACTCCTATATTTCATAGGATATAAATCCATGTATCTTATAGGATATAAACTTCTATATTTTATAGGATATAAACTCATGTATCTTATAGGGTATAAACTCCTATATTTTATAGCATATAAACTCCTATATTTTATAGGATATAAATTCATGTATCTTATAGGATATAAACTCTTATATTTTATAGGATATAAACACCTATATTTTATAGGATATAAACTCATGTATCTTATAGAATATAAAATCCTATATTTTGTAGGATATAAAATCATGTATCTTATAGGATATAAACTCCTCTATCTTATAGGATATAAACTCCTATAATTTATAGGATATAAACTTATGTATCTTAAATGATATAAACTCATGTATCTTATAGGATATAAACTCCTTCATTTTATAGGATATAAACTCATGTATCTTATAGGATATGAACTCATGTATCTTATAGGATATGAACTCATGTATTTTATAGGATATAAACTCATGTATCTTATAGGATATCAACTCCTTCATTGTATAGGATATAAACTCATGTATCTTATAGGATATATTCTCATGTATCTTGTAACATATAAACTCATGTATCTTATAGGATATAAACTCATGTATCTTATAGGATATAAACTCCTATAATTTATAGGATATAAACTCATGTATCTTATAGGATATAAACTCCTATATTTTATAGGATGTAAATTCATGTACCTTATAGGATATAAACTCTTATATTTTATAGGATATAAACTCATGTATCTTATACGATATGAACTCATGTATCTTATAGGATATAATCTTATGTATCTTATAGAATATAAACTCCTATATTTTGTAGGATATAAACTCATGTATCTTATAGGATATAAACTCATGTATCTTATAGGATATGAACTCATGTATCTTATAGGATATGAACTCATGTATCTTATAGGATATAAACTCCTATATCTTATAGGATATAAACTCATGTATCTTTTAGGATATAAACTCCTATATCTTATAGGGTATAAACTCCTATATTTTATAGGATATAAACTCATGTATCTTATAGGATATAAATTCATGTATCTTATAGGAAATAGGAAATAAATATGATATGTCAACTGCTAATAAAGAAAAAAGACAAATGCAGTAGAACGAGAATGGTTTAAACCCCATAAAAGGTTCAGTTCAAAATTCCATGTAGGTTACCAGATTGATATACACCTGATGAAAGCCAGAGGGCCCTTTGGCTGAAACATTGTGATAATAACAACAAAGATGAAGACATTAGTCTGAATGTAAATAGTGTAAGTAATGATAACTCCTTGTCCCAGGAATTAACGGTAACTTCTTAAACAAACAAAGGATATGAAAATTGTAACAATTTACATTTTATTTACATACTTATTTATGTAAATAAATTTGTATTAAAAAAAAATTATAATACATGGAGTTTTAGTCATAAAAAGAAGATCATTTTTAATTCATGTTAAATAATGTTTCAAATATTGATTTGATAACAATGACTATTTGGCAACATCTGTGACTAATAAATGACTACCTATATATATATATATATATATATATATATATATATATATATATATATATATATATATATATATATATATATATATAAAATGATAAATTAAGAAAACACCTTAAAAATCCATATCAGTCATAATTTACTTCATAAATATTGTTATGTTCATCTCTTCAAACTGAATATTTTTATGAAATAGAATTGATCCATCCAGTCAAGTCCATCTTGGGATAATCCCTACCAATTACAAAGTAGTATTATATATATATATATATATATATATATATATATATATATATATATATATATATATATATATATATATATATATATGAAGAAATATAGTCTTAAAGTGTGCTATATTTATGGGATAAAGTGCTCAATATCAGAGATAGAGTGTGTGTAAATATAAAAGTGAACATAGAAGTCAACAATTAGAGGCGACAGTCTGTTTCATGCTAGTGCAATCATCATTGCAATCGTCAGGAGTTGCCTGACGATTGCACTAGCATGAAACAGACTGTCGCCTCTAAGTGTTGACTTATATGTTCATTTTTATATATATATATGTATTAATAATCTTATAAATATAAGTAATTATACTCGTGTGGAAAAACCTTAGGTGTTTTGGCTTGTAAATGAACAAACCAGTACCCAAGGAGAAATAAGGAATAAAAAAAGAAAGAACTAAGAACATGTAATTAAGGCGAAAACAATCGTCCAGAATCCAAGCTCAGAGTACAAAAAAAAACCTCCAACACGAGTAAAGCAAAAGTAACTAAGCAAAGTGCTCAATACACTAAGTAGAGCAAATCTAACTATGAACCTAAAGAGCCAGGTAAACCTACCTAGGTTTCACCTCCACAGATAATACTAATATATATATATATATATATATATATATATATATATATATATATATATATATATGTAAGATTAATACAAATATAAAATTTGTCACTGAGGTGATTGATGTTATTTTCAGAATCTCAAATCCATAGTTTCAAAGACAGACGCGCCAACAATTGCTCCGCCCTCCCACAATTGACTGTTTATTTTCTAATTTTTCATTACTCATTATATTAAGGAAAAAAATAATTTATGCACTTTTCATTGGTGCAAGGTTGATTTTTTCTTGTTTTCTTCTTCTTTGATTGCGTGCACATGCGCATGTGCATGGGTGTGCACATGTGTGTATGTGTTTACATGTCGATTACAGGGCTGGTATGGGTGCCTCATTAATCTACTGCATCTCGTTTTTCATATAAAATACAAATCTTATTGCAACCTAATTATGTACAATAATGGATCATATGCAATATCAGTGAACAATTCAACAAGAAAAATTGAAAATAAATGCAATGTATCTGAATACAAATTAGAGACAAGTCATAATAGGTCGTTCCATCTTAAATGTCATAATAGATCATTCCATCTTAAATGTCATAATAGATCATTCCATCTTAAATGTCATAATAGATCATTCCATCTTAAATGTCATAATAGATCATTCCATCTTAAATGTCATAATAGATCATTCCATCTTAAATGTCATAATAGATCGTTCCATCTTAAATAAGTCAACAATGTTTTGTGGCAATTTTTTACATGATCTTGAGATTTTTCTTGTTACAAAGTTGAAGAATTTTAACACCTTCAACATTATGGATGAAATTTTTTCAAGACTTATGAGCAAAATAAATTCACAGATTTGGATGAACAAAAAGGACCCAGAACGACATGAAAATCTGCAAAAATTTTTCATCTTTTAATAATCAGTTGCACTTAGTTTAATTTGTATCGTATATAAATGTAGGTGGGAAAAAGCAGATGTTGATGAGATAGCGACAGTCACAAAGCACTGCACGAAGCCCCCAATCAGAAGGTCGGAAGGCTTCAGGGGTAGTACACAAAAGCCCTGATTATTTGGCAGGAGAATCCCCCTCTATAAAGATTTCAAAAACAAAACTGCTCTTAATTACTCATCACAGAGAACCATCCCTGCCCCCCATTAAAATGTCTGACGCTCAAATTCTCAAGAGCTCCTTTTTGCGACTCCTCGGCCTCAAATTGACTGCTGACCTGAGATGGAACAAATACATTGAGTCAATAGCTTTGTCCACTCCAAGGAAAGTTGGCTCCCTGTGCTGCACCAGGAATTTTTTCTTGCCGGAGTCGATCCTTCAAATCTACAAATCAACCATTCGCCCTTGCATGGTGTATTGCTACCATATATGGTCTGGTGCCCCTTCTGTTTGTCTCAAGGTTCTTGATAAGATCCAGAGACGGATATGCAACGTAATTGGCCCTGATCTGGCATCTCATCTGCAGTTGCTCTCTCACAGATGTGCTGTCGCCTCCCTCTGTCCTTTTTACAAATACTTTCATGGTAACTGCTCCGAGGAGCTGCTTTCACTGGTTCCTAAATTTCATGAATTTAAGCGTTCTACTAGGCTGGCATCTTGCTCACACCCTTTCACTGTCGAAGCTGTTAAATGTAGCTGTCTCTTCTACTCCAATAGCTTCATCTTTCGCACCTCTCACCTGTGGAACTCCCTCCCCTCTTCCTGTTTCCCTGATAGCTATAATTTCCAACTATTCAAATGTAATGTCAATCGATGTCTCCAGATACCCTGATCCATCCCCTATCCTTCTCTTCATCCTTTCCTCTATCACTCCTATTTGCTCTCGCTCCAACTCTCTGTAACCCCTTGTGTGATAGTGGCTTCCCGCCTTGTTTGGGGTAAAATACTTGAAAAAAAAAAAAGGTAAATCTTTTTCTGGAGTTATTTCCTTTCTCTGTCTCTTGTGACTGATTGGATCCCTCTCTTATTAAAAACCCGTCCAGAGATTTTAATTTTTGTTGCTGCTTTAAAATTTGTCTGAAATGTGACAAGACATTATGACTCAGGTAGGTTTGGGGGACTTTTTCAACAAATCTTTGCGCCTCACTCCATTTTGAATTAAATCACTGAAGAATGCACATCCTCCCCTCCCCCCTCTCTCCTTCCCCCAAAATTATTTCTTCAGCTACCATTTGTTGCTGTTCCAGCTGAAGGTCTTTGAGTTTTTCAATGGTCCTTCACCAACTCTTTCATATCCTGCCCCTGGGGCGTGCTGAGGTTAGGTGATGTCTGATTGCATGCCCTTAAGACTCAAGTAGGGATAGGGGTTCATATAGAGCCTAGTATTGAGAAATGTGTGAAAGGAACCTGTTGGATACTTGAAGAACAAAATTAACAGCAACAATTTAAAATTTCAAAAACTAAATTTTTATTTCGTTTTTTGATTGGATGCTTTCCTGATATGGATGCCTGGGGTTGTCGCACCCTCTGCCCACCTCCTTCTGCACACTGATGTCCTGCTCACACTCATCCAAGCCCAATGACTTCCTCGAAGACACACTTGGAACATTCATTGGACCCATGGTGGCTTATTTAATAGTAAGACTAAATAATAAAAAAACAACGTATAAACACTATTTAAAACAAATTTTTCAGTCTCATTTCAATGTTAGGGGAGATGCTCTCTTATCGAGAGACAAAGGCAAACTGAGTCAGGCACACACGTGATGCTTTGTGTGGGAGGTTGGCTTTGGGAAATCATACAGTGTAATTTCTGAGACATATTTTTGCTGAAAAAAGTGAATGATAACTGAATTGTACGATAGCAGAGGTGCTTGATAACCAAGGTTCCACTTTATAAATGGCTAGATTTCTTGTTAAGAAAACAAAATAAGATAAAAATTGAACTTAAAATGAAAGGATTACTATTAAAATGCTGCTACCGGGATGAATTGGTTCCAAGTAACCAGGCACCTTACTATTTTCTGTTCATGCCAGACTATCACGATGCATTTATAACCCTTAGACATGTATAAAAATTATAGCTGAGTTAAGGGCAGATAATTAATGATTCAGCACAATTCTTTCTTGCATGTGACAATATGGCTGCCATCATTTTGGTATGTTCTAACCAACACATGGTTGCAAAGGAAAGAACAAACAGTGATTCAAATTTCAACCGCATATATTTCAGAATATATACATAGTTGGGTGGAAAGGTGGCACAATTGTTGATATGTGGTTCTTTAGTTGCCATTGGTAAGGGAAGTAATTAGGTGCAAGGGAATTGTTGGTAAAACTGGGGGTTGACAGATTTTGGGGTTGGTTAACCGAGGTCACAGTTGGTGTCAGGAGAGATGCCTGGAGTGGATTAGTGAAGCTGCATGGTAGCATGTGGGGCATCGTTGGTGGGGTTGATTCATCTATCTTCAGGGTTGAAATCAACACTGATGAGGTTTGTGGATGGTTTTGTAGTTGCATGACGAGGCTGATGTATAAGCTAAACTACCTGTTGTCAGCAAGGCATGCGTTTTTTATATCAGTAGTTTAATCCTACACTCATCCCTTTTTTTTTTTGGTGGCGGCAACGTTTGTGATTGGCTATTGTATGAGGGTCATTCAATAAATAAGGTGAATTTTTCGGTATAAAGACTTCTAATACAGATAGAAGCTTACTTCTTTTTTTTTTCAACGTAGTCTCCCAGCACTGTCACACACTTTTCCCATCTGTGCACAAGCTTCCGTATTCCCTCAGCATAAAAATCTTTGAACTGATGTCTCAGCCAGTCGCTCACAACACTTTTGACTTCATCGTCACTTTTAAACTTCATGCCTCTCATGAACGCTTTCAAGGGACCAAACAGGTGAAAGTCTGAAGGGGCAAGGTCTGGGCTGTAAGGGGGATGAGGGAGCAGTTCCCAGCCCATCTCGTTGATGGTCTGCACCGTTTGGGCTAATGTGCTGTTTGTGCTCTGCAGTAAGCATCTTTGGCACCCACCGGCAGCTGACCTTGTGTGCTGTCCCAGCAGATAAGCTCAAAGTGCTTGCAATGTCATTCACTATCACCCTTCTGTCAGACTGAATGAGGTCATTGACTGATTCGATCACCTCAGGAGACCTCACTTCTGTAGGCCTCCTAGGCCTGTCTTCATCCTCAACACTGCTCCGTCCTTCTTTAAACAATTTAGCCCACTTGTAGACATTTCTTTCGCTGAAACATGTGGCACCATACACAGTTGACATTCTCCTATGAATGTCAACTGGTTTGCACCCTTCAGCAACCAAAATCTTGATAACTGACCACTGTTCAATCCTGGAGAATGCTTCTTGGTCAGCCATTTTTGTTAATCGCCAATAATCTGAAAGTTTTTTTTTAATCTGCAAAAAGAAATTAAATCCATGTGAAAAAGAAGTAAAACAAAAAAAAAAATGAAAAAGTAAGCTTCTATCTGTATTAGAAGTCCTTATACCGAAAAATTCACCTTATTTATTGAATGACCCTCGTATGTTAGATTTTTCTGCAGATTTGTTTTGTTGACTGGATGTTGGTCGGCCATCTTTGTTAATCGCCAAAAATCTGAAAGTTTTTTTTTAATCTGCAAAAGAAATTAAATCTATGTGAAAAAGAAGTAAAACAAAAAAAAAATGAAAAAAGTAAGCTTCTATCTGTATTAGAATTCCTTATACCGAAAAATTCACCTTATTTATTGAATGACCCTTGTATTTTAGATTTTTCTGCAGATTTGTTTTGTGGACTGGATGTGATGCACAGAGCCCATGCACTGATTTCTTGTTAAGAAAACAAAATAAGATAAAAACTGAGCTTAAGATGAAAGGATGTTTATTTAGAAGAATAATTTTATATTTACAACATTCTAAAAACTAATACAATTAAGACAAAGGTCCAACATTGCCAAAATTACATTATACTTAGAATATTTCGAAATATTGTTCTCATAATTGCTGATATAAATGTTAGGCACATTTCAAACAAGTACTCTCTGGTCATCATCAGGTGTCTATTGATTGGCTTGATAAACACTATTGATTTATTAGATTGTTTACTTACAAGAATAATTTTATATTCATAGCATTATAAAAATTAATACAATTAAAACTGATGCAATATTTATCATTTACCAATTTATAAAGAAATAAATATGAAAACAATTTTTTATTCATAAATTTATAAACATTTACTAAATTGTTAAAATGTGAATCAACTATAATGAAATTCCTATTTATTATTTTATTAAGTTTAAATCAATTGGCAATTTGCTGATGCTTTGCCAACCATCTGAATAAATAATGGTGTAAGTAAACAATCTAATAAATAAATATTTATTATTTTGTAAATTTTGCAAGAACAAAAAACATTCAATGAAAGTGAATTTATACATTATTTGTTTTTGATTACTTACAACAAAAATATTAGACATGATTAGATTATTTATTTACAAGAACAATTTTATATTTACATTTTAAAACCTAATACAGTTGTTTGAAAACTAATGCAATGTAATATTTATCATTTACCAATTTATAAAGAAAAAATATGAAAACAATTTTTTATTCATAAATTTATAAACATTTGCTAAATTGTTAAAATATGTGAACCAACTATAAGGAAATCCTTATTATTTACCATTTTATAAAGTTTGAATCAATTGACAATTAGCAAGAACAAATAAAATGTATAAATTCACTTTCATATCTTTAGGTTTTATTACAATTCCAATCATTGCTTTTTAACACAATAAACATTGTCGAAATGTAAAAAAAAAAGTGGTGCCATCTTTTTGACACTTATTGTTGGCATCTTTATCAATCTTTGCCAAAACTTATGCAGACAAATTGCAAAATGGTTTCAATATCACAGCCATTTTGAAAAACTAGTTTTTAAATAAATAACGTAAAGTAGACACTGAAAAATTGTAATAAATAATTTAAAATTTCTCAAAAATAAATTCTGACAGCTTGGGATGCATTAAATGATTAAATCAGTCGGGTTTCAATCCAGCTTGTGGCAATCGGATGTCTATCCATACCGATGAAACAGTGTATCTGTGGATGACAATATATACGACCCCGGAAAATTTAATTCTGGTTGAGCACTCTTGAGAGAAAGCGCGAATTTGTAAACAATGACTACTACTGCTAATACTGCAACGCTCTTCTATGAATTGAGCTCTCTCAGTCATTGGCGTGTTTATTCAAAGAATAAGTATGTAAAAATCCACCTCCCTCTCTACTGGGTGCTGAAAGCTCAGGGGTAAAATTTCTAAATGATGTGAATTCAGTCAAGTTTCGATCCTGGCTTGAGACAATCGAATGTCTAGACACACTGATGAGCTGTGATACAGCGAAACAGTATGGATGACAATAAATAATCATATCATAAAATTCCACATTCATTTTTTTTTTCTAAGACATCTAAAGTTATCCGTTTCATTCTGGGAAGATTAAAGAGATGAAAATTTGTCCTCATAAACATATTCAACTCGTCCGTAAAGAAGAAGGAAAGAAAAAGTTAAAAGCTGATAAAGTGAAAATACAACGTTTTTATATTCCAGAAATTGTTGAGGTGTTTTACAAAAACTGTTGTTTTTTTTTGTATAGTTCAGTTCCTTCATATGAAAACAGTTTCTGATCAACAGGAAATAGACTAGACACAGGAAGGTTTAATCTATGTCTTTGACTTGAAATGTTATGCATGGCTGCTACTTGGACTATCACACGGACTGCTTTGGACACTGACTAACTACTCAATACACTGTCCTTTTAATTATACCTTAAGTGCAAAACATAATAGCAAACAGCAAATAGGTATAAATATTTAACAGAAAAATACTCAACTCAATTCTAAAGTGTGTTATTTGAAGACTATCAAATTTCTAATAGCTTAATAACTAATACATGCTTAAAAATAACTAAAACATGTCTTACATATTAATAATGTTTTAAGTGCTACATAATTTTTATCTTTCTTCATAAATTATAAATTAATTAAATTTTATTTTAATTTAGTTTCTACTTCGTAGGGATATCATATCTTAATAACTTTCAGTAGAAAGATAATTTTATTTATACTTGACATGTGGACTTAGTCGTAGACACATGAATAGGTGTGAATATTTAAATGAAAAATTCCTGGCTTTGTTTGAATATGTGTTACTTGAAGAGTAACATTTCTAATAATTTAATAGTAAAGCTCAGGGTGACAGACAATTCTCACTGTCTCCCCCCATCCAAATCTTATTAAAAATATAGGTATAATATACTTTTTTCTAATTACATAATATTGTAGAAGGTTGAGGAAATGAAAATCTGGCCTTGTAAAAAATATTCAACTTGTCCACAAATAAAAAGAAAAGGTAAAAGGAGAAAACTGGTAAATTGAAAATCCAAAAGTTTTATGTTCCAGAAATTGTTGAGGTGAGCCACAAAGATTATTTTTCTGTTTTTTTATGGAGTATTGCTGCCATATATGGTCTGGAGCCCCTGCTGTTTGCCTCAGGGTTCTTGATAAGATCCAGAGATGGATATGCAATGTAATTGGCCCCAATCTGTCATCTCGTCTGCAGTCTCTCTCTCACAGACGCAACGTTGCCTCGCTCTGTCTTTTTTATAAATACTTTCACGGTAATTGCTCCGAGGAGCTGCTTTCGCTGGTTCCTAGGCCTCATGAATTTAAACGTCCCACAAGGCTGGCATCCCGTTCCCACCCCTTCACCGTTGAAACTGTTAGATGTAGACGTCTCTTCTACTCCAATAGCTTCATGTCTCGCACATCTCGCCTGTGGAACTCCCTTCCTTATTCCTGTTTCCCTGACAAATACAGTCTCCAACTATTTAAGTGTAACGTCAATCGACATCTCCAGCTGCCTTGATCCTCTTCCCTTCTCCACATCCTTTCACCTTTCATTCCTATCTGCTCTCGCTCCAAATCTTCTGTAACCCCCTAGCCCTGATCGATCCACTATCTTTCTCCACATCCTCTCCTTTACCACTCCTATCTGCTCTTCCTTCAAACCTTCTGTAACCCCCTGCATACTAGTGGCCTCCAGCCTTGCTTGGGGTGATATGCTTAAAAAAAAAAAAAAAAAAAAAGTCCAGTTCCTTCATATGAATGAACTTTTTATGTAACAGGAAATAGATTAGCCACAGGAAGAATTCTTAATGACTCCTCTTACTACTCTGACTCAGACTGTTACTCAAACTGTTACTCAGACTGTTACTCAGACTGTTACTCAAACTGTTACTCAGACTGTTACTCAAACTGTTACTCAGACTGTTACTCAGACTGACTACTTGATGCGTTGTCTTTTATTTATAGATGATATTCAAGCCTAGTTCACACTCCTCTTGGGTCTTTTGAACAGATGTAGAGATTTATCCCTTCTTTCTTGTTTAGAATTTGGTTTCTGGTTTCCTCTAAAATCATCTCATTCTCTTTGACACTTGGTAAACTCTTGCGCCTTTGTGGTATTTATGCCTTCGTTTCACTGAAATGATTAAAATAAACAACAAAAAAAAAACCCCCACAAGAATGCATGTGAATATTTAACAAGTAAACACTCAAGCTTTATCTGAATGTTTGTAACTTGAAGGAAATAAAATTTCTAAACATGAAGACTGTGTAGCGTTTGTGAATAAAAACTTGAAAAATTCAATAAAAAAAAAAAATAATTCAATAAAAAAAACTTCAAAAATTCAATAAAAAAAAAAAATAATTCAATAAAAAAAAACTTCAAAAATTCAATATAAATATCTTTTTGAATCCTGTTCTTTTATTGTCTCTTTTCCCCACTAAAGTCTTCTCATTTTCTTTCATTCTCAGTAACCCCTTGAGTTTTAGTGGCATTATCACCTCCCCAATCTAAATCTCAGGGCTTTCTCACTCCTGTTGTAGGAAGCCTGTTTGACCGTCTCTTCAGGGTTGTACCCATACTCACCACGCTTGGCCAATTGTGAGCTTTATTTTAATTTAATATCCGCTCAGCGGAGATATATCTTAATAATTTTCAATAAAAAGATATTTTTATCTATATGTACCCTTAGTCATAGGCATATGAATAGACACGAATATTTAACAGAAAAATGCGCAAATCTATTTGAATGTGTGTTACTTGAGGAGAGTATAAAACTTCTTGTAATTTAATAAATTATACATACTTAAAAGCTTCAACTTTGCAGATTAATAATTTGATATATATTTTGCCTGGTATCTTCTCGGCTTCAGTCACTTTTCCACTGCAATAACAAAACTTCCCTGTGCTTTTTCTATAAATACTTTAATGGCAATTGTTCTGGTGAACTTTCCTCTATAGTGCCTAGACTAATGATTCCCAACATGGGGCGTATGCCACAACAGTGGGGCATCGTAATATTTTTGTGGAGCATGTGTAGGATGTGCACCCTTCAGTTTACTATACCAACAGAATAAGGGAGCATTTCGAGAATGTGTTAGTAACAGTGAATTGTTTTCTAGTGAGTCTGAGTGGGAGGGTTAACGCTAATGCGTGTTAATAAATTTGATGCATATACAATATGCATACATAAAAATATTTTGTGTGCATGTACATACATGTGTAATTGGCATACATGTAAGAATTAAATATTATGGGGGGGGGTCACCAGAATTTTAGAAATACCAAAGTGGGGCATGGCCCAAAATTGGTTGGGAACCACTGGCCTAGACCTTACGAATTTAAACACAGTACAAGATTGGTGGGAAGGTCTCATCATTTGACAGTTGAAATGGCCAGATGTAACCGTAAGTTCTAAGCTAACAGTTTCTTTTCTCACACTTCTCATTTGTGGAACTCTCTTCTGGTTTCTTGAATTCAAACCAATTTTGGTCTTCAAAAATTTAAATGCAATGTCAATTGTTATCTTCTGTCTTCTTAATTCCTGTTCTTTTATTGTCCTCTCTCCTTAATAGTAGTTTTTTCTCATATTCTCTAACACTCATAACCCATTGCATCCTAGTGGCTTTATTGCCTTTGATCTTCAAAAATTTAAATGCAACGTCAATCTATATCTTCTGTTTTCTTAATTATTGTTTTTTTATAGTCTTCTCTCTTTAATAGTAGTTTTTCTCATATTCTCTAATACTGAATAACCCCTTGCATCTTAGTGGCTTTATTGCCTTTGTTCTTCAAAAATTTAAATGCAGCATCAATCATTATCTTCTGTCTTCTTAATTCTTGTTTTTAATTGTCCTCTCTCCTTAATAGTGTTTTTCTTTTTCTCACATACTCTCTAACACTCAGTAACACATTGCGTCTTAGTAGCTTTATTGCCTTGTTTGGGGGGAAATGATTAAAAAAAAACTTGCTAGATCCAAACAAGATTCTCTTTGTCCAAAAACCACATGGCCTCCTTGTTGATGGGGGTGCCAGTGAAATTGCAGGCTGGACAAACCTTGAACAAACTTAAATTTAGTAAGAAACAAAGCAACCTGGGGAATAGTATTAAACTTTCAGTGCCCTTTTGTTTTTCTCATATTCTTTAACATTCAGTAACTCATTGTGTCTTAGTGGCTTTATTGCCTTGCTTGGAGTAAAATGATTAAAAAAAAAATAGACTTTAAAATTTTTTCTTCACAAACACTACAATTCAGAGAAAATGTATTTAATAAAAATAATCACATTAAAATTATTATGTGTTTATTTTTATTAACTCCCTTTCTCTGGATGAAGGAGTGAGGTAAGCTATCAACAGGTGCATTATGAATTATTATAATAAAACTTATACTTAAAAAAATAACATTTTGCAAAAAAAAAAATGAATAAATAAACCCCTTGTATATTGAAGTCAGTCACTTTAGATTTATTGCATAATTTAACTTGACTTATGCAAATCATTTCACAGTACAGTGTAACCCGGATATAAGAGACCCGGATATAAGAGAACCCCGGATATAAGAGTGCTTTTATCTGGTCCCAAATTAGAGCCTGTGTTAATGTATATAAATTAGACAAAACCCGGATATAAGAGAAACCCGGGTATAAGAGAGTTATTCTCTCTTATATCTGGGTTACACTGTATGATATTTTTGCATTTAAACTGTTTTGTCGTTAATGTTGCTGATGATCTATGATATATATATATATATTGAGTGTATGAAAACCTTACATAAATCAGAGAATGTAACCAAACTATTTTCATGTGGAAAGCTCATTGTACCAGTCAGTGAGATTATCTTGCTTAATTTAACAAAGTCAAGATGGTCGTTACATCAATGTGACATTATCAACAGAAATATTTGAGGCTTCACTGCTTTTATCTTGTTTGATACATCGCTATAGCACAAGTTCATTCACACATACGATTTAGAATTTAGAAAGATTTTCACTTGACCTAGAATGTTTAAAATGTTCAAGGTGCTCCAAATAATTTGCATAAGTCAAGGTAAATTATGCAATAAATCTAAAGTGACTGACCTCAATATAAAAGGGGTTTATTTATTCATTTTTTTCTTTTTTGCAAAATGTTCTTTTTTTTAATTAGAAGTTTTATTATAATTGTTAATAATGCAACTGCTGATAGCTTTATTCACTCCTTCATCAAAAGAAAACAGGGTTGTGCAAGGGTCTTGTGCCCCACCCCAATCAATGGTACCCCCAACCTATGTTACCCCACCCCCGACATGATATCCCTCTATCAATGATACCCCCCAAACCATGTTACCCCCCCCCCCAAAAAAAATTATGCCTCCATCTGTGTTACCCCTCATATATGTTTTCCCCCCATCTATGATAGTGAGCCCCCACTCTACTACATCTCAATTTTCATAAGGTAGTATTCATATAAAATACCAATTTTATTGTAACCTAATCACATGCAATATAGGTAAATGATTCAACTAGAAAAATTCAAAATATACACAGACAGTCAGTCAGTTATGTGCCATGTGTGATACATGCCTAGGCGATCATGTATCTTTCGATACATGACTGACGAGGAAGATTTTTTCCCACAGTAGGTTGTCATTTCTTTCTAGGGTAGACCAGTCGCCATCCAAGGCTATAGAACCCAGTCTGTCCTGCTATTTACCCATAGCTGGGGGGAGAAGAAGAGGATTCATACCTTTCCCAAGGGTACTAGCACGTAAGTGAATGTAATGGATTAGACTGGAAAGTCAGGCAGTCAGTTATATGCCATGAGTGATACACGCTTAGGCGATCATGTATCTTTCAATACATGACTGACGTGGCAGAATTTTCCTTACATTAGGTTGCCATTTCTTTCTGCAGTAGGCCAGTTGCCATCCAAGGCTATAGAACCCAGTCTGTCCTGCTATTTACCCATAGCTGGGGGGAGAAGAGGATTCATACCTTTCCCAAGGGTATTAGCATGTAAGTGAATGTAATGGATTAGACTGGAAAGTCAGGCAGTCAGTTATGTGCCATGAGTGATACATGCTTAGGCGATCATGTATCTTTCAATACATGACTGACGTGGCAGAATTTTCCTTGCATTAGGTTGCCATTTCTTTCTGCAGTAGGCCAGTTGCCATCCAAGGCTATAGAACCCAGTCTGTCCTGCTATTTACCCATAGCTGGGGGGAGAAGAGGATTCATACCTTTCCCAAGGGTATTAGCATGTAAGTGAATGTAATGGATTAGACTGGAAAGTCAGGCAGTCAGTTATGTGCCCTAAGTGATACATGCTTAGGTGATCATGTATCTTTCGATACATTTCTCACAAGGCAGATTTGTTTTCTGCGGTAGGTTGCCTTTTCTTTCTGCGCCAGACCAGTTGCCATCCAAAACTATAGGACCCAGTCTGTCCTGCTATTTACCCATAGCTGAGGGGAGAAGAACAGGATTTATACTTTTCTCAAGGGTATTAGCATGTAAGTGAATGTAATGGATTCGAAGAGAATTCAAACTTGACTCTCAGATTCCTCAATCCGAGCTGCTATCCATTACTCCACCATGCCTTCTCAAAATGTATCTAAATACAAATTAGAGACCTGTCATAATAGATGACTCCATCTTAAATAAATCAACAATGTTTTGCTGCAATTTTTAACATGAACTTAAGATTTTTCTTGCTGAAAAGATGAATAATTGTTTTAATATATTCAGCATTATCAATAAAAAATAGTGAATTTTATATAGCGTTTTTTTTAGACTTAGCATGAGCAAAACAAATTCACGGATTTGGATTAAAAAAAAAACAGAATGATGTCAGAATCCGCAAATATTTTTCATAACTTTAATTGTCGGTTGTGCTTAGTTTAATTTGTAATGTATACACTCCTGATCCAAAATTTAAGACCACTTTAAAAATTTTTTAAAAAGACTGTTTTTCCTGGAAAAATTTGAAACATTTCTTACTTAAGGTTACTAATTTTATAATCTAAAAGGTTATGTAAACAAAAAGTCATAATCCGAACATTTTATTGAGAAATTGACATTTTTATAAAATGAGGAGTTTTACACTTGATCAAAATTATAAAACAAAAGACATAAATTCTACGAAATTGTATGAAAAGTGTACGAAAACATTCAACAACCAAATTTAATAATGAGTTCTACCTCCACTGGTTTTGATGACTTCAAAAATTCTTTGGGGCATGCTAGGAATTTGTGTTTCCATTAAGCTGTGAGGAATATTGCTCCAGCTTCTGAAGATAGCTTCACGAAGTTAATTTATTTTAATATTGTTTGCCATTTCAATAAACATCTCTTGCCATCCATCCCCAAACATTTTCAATTGGGTTCAAGTCCGGTGAGCATGCAGGATGTTTCAAGAGATGGACCCCATTTTCTTGTAGAAAGGTCAAGGTCCAGCATGCAGTGTGGATTGCAGCATTATCCTGTTGGAATAACCATCCATCCCCACACAAACGATGGCCCTCCATCATCAATGCTTTTTGTAGCATGCTAACATAACCAGCCGCTGTCTGACGACCCTGTATCACCTGGAGCTCCCTCGTCCCTCTGTAAGAAAAGGCACCCCATACCATGAAGGACCCTCCACCACTATGACGTGTGGAGAAAATTTCAGGAGGCATGTTTTTGTTATAACATTATCGTTGGAAACCATCAGGACCATTTAGATTGGATTTTTTCTCATCAGAAAACAGGACTTTCTTCCACTTCTCAATGTCCCATGTTTGGTATTCACGACCAAACCATAAACGGTTCACTTTGTGGCGTGGAAGCAGCCAAGAAATTTGTTTGCGCTTTTTATTTACCATGCCTTTTTGTCGTAAGTGTCGTCTGATGGTTACTGGACTGCAATAAGCATCTGTGGCTGCCTTAATTTGACTAGAAGAAAGTCCACTGGCTTTCCCAATAACCCATCTTATTCTCCTACTCAATGCCGTAGAAATTATTTTGGGCCTACCAGTAGACTTTGCATTTCCATAATTCGCACTGTCCTTTAGGAAGTTGCAAATCACAGTTTTACTGCAATTTACCTTAGCTGCGATCGCCCGCTGTGACAAACCTTGATTATAGAAATCTAGAATTCGAGCACACTCAACTTCGGTAAGTTTATTTGCTTTAGACATGGTGACACCTTTACGCAGTGATTGCTAATCTCTAACTGAACTAAAAACATTGGAATTACCCTAGATCTAACAATTTATACCCCTCTGGTCTTATAATTTTGATCAAGTGTAAAACGCCTCATTTTATAAAAATGTCAATTTCTCAATAAAATGTTCAGATTATAACTTTTTGTCTACATAACCTTTTAGATTATAAAATTAGTAACCTTAAGTAAGAAATGTTTAAAATTTTTCCATGAAAAACAGTCTTTTTAAAAAGTTTTTTAAGTAGTCTTAAATTTTTGATCAGGAATGTATAAATGTTAATAGAAAAATCAAATATTGATAAGATAGCAAGGGTCAAAACCACTGCCCAGGGCACCCAATCAGTCAGGGGCTTTGGGTGTAGTATACACCAGCCATGAAGGAAAGGATTCAATCAGTTGGCTTTATTCTGCTACCCAAGGAGATCTACAACACAATTAAAAAGTCAGGAGTAGAGGTTTATCCTTTGTTTCCTGTTTAGGATTGACTTTCCGGTTACTTGTAAAGTCTACTTCAACTCTATGCTTCTAATGTCTCTGACTAAAGTCTGAAATTTTATTTGTGTGTGTGAAAAGAATGTGAAAACCTTTTGGTCCAAAGTATGTGTAATGAGTGAATGTGTGTATGTACATATGTGTGTGTGTATATATTGTTCATGTGTTTCCGAAAAGGAAGCGTGTTCTCTGCGAGAGGTTACATGTTGACGAAAAAGCAGATAAGGTAATTTTTATAAAATGAGGCGTTTTACACTTGATCAAAATTATAAGACCAGAGGGTATAAATTTTTAGATCTAAGGTAAGAAGAGAATAAAATAATATTGCAGAGTATTTGTAGTCCTTAGAGCGTCCCCTAGGAGCAGTTTTGAAAATTAGGAAGAGGTAACCCAACTGAGTCAGGATGGACTTGGGAACAACAGCAATTAAATGGTGGTTCCAGACTCTCCTGATCATGTTGCCAAGTGTAGTTTATTGTCATACCCAGGAGAGTTCAGTGTCTTGTAAATGTTGAAGACAGGTAAGGTTGAAGAAACAATTATTTAAAATGTCCATTGTGTTTGCTGGCAACAGCTGTTTGGATTTTTTTTAATTACTTATTTTATTGCAAACACCAACTTTCAAATAAGCGCTGTTAAGTGTAACTCAATCGGTTAAACAAGGTTTTGCACGTAGCCAAATCTGTTACAACATATTCATTTCGAAGAACAATCTTTTAATTTTTTAAATTTTACCGATATTATATATTCTACACATTTTTTACAGTTCCAAAATAAAAATAAGTTTCATCGAGAAATTTAAATGAATAAATGTTTTATTTCATTATCTGGCAAACATGGATAAACATGCCTGTAAAATTCAGTAACAAGTGGAAGTTTATGAAGCTTTATTTGACTCAGTCTGCTTTTGTGCAGAAAAACGTTTATTTTATTGTGATGGATGGTTACAAATGAAAGGGGAGATAGGATGCGCTTATTTTAATACTACAGTGCCCCAAAAAAGACAGAGTGACAAAAGGACGGTTTTTCCCTTGACATTTTAACTACCTTCACTCCTCAGCAATGTTTATTCGTTTAAAAGTGATGATTAGAATTGTAATAAAACCTAAACATAGGAAAGTAAATTTATACATTTTTTGTTCTTGAGAATTGACAACAAAAATAATAAACACTATTTATTTATTCGATTGTTTATTGGAATGGTTAAGCTAATTGTCAATTGAGTCAGACTTTATAAAATGGTAAATAATAAGGATTTCCTTAGAGTTAGTTCAATTTTAATAATTTAATAAATGTTTAAAATTTATGAATAAAACTGTTTTCATATTTATTTCTTTAAAATTGGTAAATGATAAATATTGCATTGCATTAGTTTTAATTGTATTAATTTTTAGAATGTTGTAAATATAAAATTATTCTTGTAAGTAAACAATCTGATAAATAGTGTTTATCAAACCAATCAATAGACACCTGAACAATAGTTTGAATTATTCTAAGTATAATCTAATTTTGGCAATGTTGGAATTTTGTACCCACAAAAGATGGAGTGTCAGAAGCACAGTTTTTACCTTGAAATCACTATATTAACTCTTCAGTATTTTTTTTTGTTGTTGAGAATTTACAACAAATATATTAAACACCATTTATTTTGACCATATCAAGAGCATTACTAATTATTTTTTTGTATTGTATCAGTACTTCTTGTTTGAATTTCTTAGATGAAGAATTGTCAAAAATAATTCATTTTTGTCTGATATTTATTTTAATTTTTTTCTACAGTAAGGTTCACCCTGTTTCACATTAGCTGACATATCACACCCATCCTGAAGGGAATCAATGGGATGTGCGATTGCCGTTAATCCGGGCCTCAACCAATCTGGCAGAGTCATATTTTGCATCTCTTGCTTCATAATCCTTTCTTGTAGATAACTTGGCGGCGCCCAACTCCTCTCCAAGTCCATGGCCGACAGCCAAAACCACTAATATGATGCATATTGCCTTCAGCCTGTGCACTTGCTCATTGAATCCGTCGTCCAGTTGTTGTTCACTTATGCAGATCATCCACCTAGTAGTGCCGTACAAACACTATTCTTCACATGATTTAGCCCGCCTGCTGATGTGGTTTACACAGTGTGGGTGCATGGAGCCAACACATGAGAGATCTAAGGGATGGGTGAAGACCAGTGTTGCCCATCCACCTTAATAAGAAGTACAAAGCTTGGGGGTCTCTCAAGGTAGAGAGTTACAATAAGGGGTAATTTATACGGATAGGAAGGGAAGATAACGCTTAACTCTAGACTTGAACAGGTTACGATTATAATGATTGCGGAAACATCCTATAGAGTGTCTGCTTCATAGGACAGTGATTTAAAAGAAGAAGTTGTTTTAGTGGAACTTACTTCCCACCAATGGAATATGTAAGAAATGTGGGTGGTTTGCTACTATGTAAGTGGCATGGCGGGTCCTAGCTGTGAAGGTCAGACCTGGTGGAATCAGGAGATGCAGTTGGTCTGAGCACTTTCCATGGTAGTAGCAATAGAACAGTAAAAGACTCACCACATCCCATCTGTGAGAGAAAGGTTGGAGGGTGGAAAGTAATTCTTCTCCCACAAGGACTTGGAGATGCTTCTGATCTCTCTCAAGACTGCAAAGTGAGGTTTGAGCAGTCCCTGCCTAAATATGGCAATACTCTATCTTCGGCCTGTTCTGGCTCTTATAAAGGAAGTGGATAGCATGAGGAGTCAGGTACTTACTTTCTTTCATTTTATTTCTCTTACTTTTTACACCTTGTAGTAATAAAACTCCAAAATTGTTTGAATTTCTTAGATGAAGAATTGTCAAATATTATTCATTTTTTATCTGTCTATATTTCTGAGTTGAGGTATTATGTACACTATTTACATTATTCGGACTATTGTCCTCATCTTTGTTGCCATATTTATTACAATGGTTCGGCCTTTCAGTATCTGTCTATATTTCTGAGATGAAGTATTATGTACACTATTTACATTATTTGGACTATTGTCCTCATCTTCGTTGCCATATTTATTACAACATTTCATCCGTTGTACGCACCGGCCTTCTTCAGATAGTTGGAATGTCGAACTGAACCCTTTATTTCGCTCAATGAGGTAGACTTTTCTAGTTCCATGTGCCATGTTTAATGGATGTCAGTTATCAGTTATCTCCTGGTTAAGGCAGTGGAGAACTTGGAGAGGGGAATTAACAGGAGATAACTGATAACTGACATCCATTAAACATGGCACATGGAACTAGAACAGTCTACCCCAGTGAGCGAAATAAAGGGTTCAGTTCGACATTCCAACTATCTGAAGAAGGCTGGAGCATACAACAACTGAAATGTTATACATTTTGTTTGATATTTCTTTCAGCTTATTTCTCTTGTTTGCTTAAAGTAGATGTGTTCTTAGTGCAATGGTTAAGGGCTCGGAATAAGAAGTAAGTGAGACAAATTCAGATTCCATTTGAGTTTGTTACATTCATTTATGTAATTTCTAAAGAAATAACATTTTTTTAAAATTTATTGGTCCAACACATTTTATCACTTTAAACATTACGTTCTGGGTATGACGATAAACTGCATCCGCGTCCTGGGTATGACGATAAACTACGTCCGCATCATGGGTGTGATGATAAATTACATCCAACAGCAAGACCTCTGATCAGGAGGTTTTGAGAAGCGTGGAACCACCTCTTAATTGCTGGAGGTCCACCCAGGGTGGTAGCACCTGTTAGGGTCCCAGCTATAGGCAAATAGTTACACTCCCCCACCAAACTGAGGTAAAAAGCATTATAAAAGTGTAAAAATAGGTTTTATTACCAGCAATACGTTTTTGAAAAAATATATACCAGCTATACATTTTTGAGGAAAAAAATATTAACAGAAATAGATTTTTGACAAAACAAAAATATTACCAGGAAAAAAAAAAGTTGTCGGCATTAAATGACCCATTGAGGTTGATGTGCCGTAAAAAAACCCAAACCAAACTTTAAACATTATTTTTAGTGGGTGCCCCTATTTGAGTAGACACCCCATTTATTTTAAACAGAGAGCACATCTGTTTTTTTATATCACCAGAGGGCATATTTTTCTATAATAAGATTTCTCGAATATTGGCCAGCAGACAAAACAAAATACTGTTTAAAATAAATGGAGCATTGATTCTAATAAGGGTATCCTCTAAAAATAACATTTCAAATGATAAAAATTTATGCAAATATCCTTGTGAAATATATTAATCCATCTCCTCTTCACCAGCTATGGGTTAAGTAGTAGCACTTGTATCTGGAAAAATCATTGTTATCTCTCAAAACATTTTAATGCACTCAAAAAATAAAATTATTCTTATAATCCAAAATATGCTCTGGCCTTGACCATTTAGCATTCCACATGCTCAAACCCGCCCTGTAAATATCAGCCCTCAATGTTCAACCTGTTGTAACCTGCCCCATATATATAGTCTGCCTTAATATATGACAACATCGCAAATAATGCAAGAAATCATGCAAGCAGTGAAATTTTGAAAGCTGATATTTACGGAGCGGGTTTGAGCGTGTTGAATGCTAAAGAGTTAGACAACCCACAAATGTTTGATAAGTCATTAATAATGTGAAATTGCTAGTTTTTTTTTTGTTGGTGGGGGGGCGGGGTCAGATGACATTCTACCAATTGTTATTCATTGTTGACTAATATTTCTTCCATCTTAACTTCAATTTAGCTTTACATTGTACCTCTAGGCGTCATATGTCAACACTATTCTTGTGTGCTTCTGGATTGATTAACTTATTTCCAGTGGCTTTTTTTTCTGAGGTTTTCAACAATTTTTGTTTTGGCTAAAAAAAAAAAACAAAAAAAAAAAACAAAAAAAAAAAAAAAGCAAGTTGTAGCTTGTCCCGATAAAAATAAAATAAAATATGAAAATAAGTATACACGGTGTATCAAAAATACTTTCACAAACTTTGGGGAGGGTTTCTCACACCGAAACAAGGACAAAAATCCATATAAACTAGTGGTTCCCAACTGATTTGGGACCATACTCCCACTTTGGTATTTCTAAAATTCTGGTGTCCCCCTGTAATATTTAATTCTTAAATGCATGCCAATTATCGCTCTCCCGATGACGTATGAGGGTCAGACAGATCAGTTCCCAGAAACTGAAAGCCCGACACCCACACAGGATTTGATTATAGTGGTGAAGGCTTTGTGCAGGGCCATCCACACTTTTTGGAGGGACGAATACAGGGACCTGGTGCAACGGATGCCACAAGGTCCCCAAAAGACCCTCCGCAGGTTTTGAATTCAGAGTTGTCCTTCTCCTAGACCAGTTGCCATCCAAGGCTATAGAACCAAGTCTGTCCTGCTATTTACCCATAGTTGGAGGGAGAAGAAGAGGATTCACACCTTTCCCAAGGGTATTAGCACGTAAGTGAATGTAATGGAATCGACTGGAATTCGAACTTGGCTCTCTGATTCCTCAATCCAAGCCGTTATCCATTACTCCACCGTGCCTCCAATTACACGTATACATACCAATTACACATATACATACATACAAAATATTTTTATGCATGCATACTGTATATACATAGTATGTAATAACTCATTCTAGAATTGCTCCCCTTATTCTGTTGGTATAGTAATCCAAAGAGTGCACATCCTACACATGTCCCACTAAAATATTACCATACCCCCTCCAGTGGGGCATGTGTCCATGTTGGGAATCATTGATATAAACATATGTACCCAAATTCTTCGCTTTTGAGTTATTAAGTTTAAAGTTCAGAGTAGACGCTGTTAAATGTACAATCATGCATAAACCACATGCGTCTTTGTATTAGCAGGAGTACGTCCTCTAGCAGGTCTGGAAGTGTGTTCAAAATAAAGTCCCTGTAGACAGCTCCTGTAAGACGTGCTGGTAGAACATATGGACCTTCCAGACACTCACTGTAGTGATATATAAATTAGGCACTGTATAAAAAGCAGTATCACCATACCTATGAGGGAGTTATCAATGAAAGTGTTAGTCTTATAGGATCCAGACCCTATATTGTTCTCAAAACTTCAAAAATTAAACAAAACATAGGTTCCAAATTGAATTACACAACAAACATAATTTGACTGGTTAAAAATTTCACATGGTATGTCATCGACTATGTCCGCACGTCTGACCTTAATTTGACCCGATCAAAGGTACAGTTGCACCAAAAATTTTAAAACATTTTCTGGAGCCTATCACACGACTTATATTGCTTATATAAACAACAAACAATTAAGAAACAGAGTGGGGAAAAATCAACCAAAAAAGCTACATGCTACATAACGACACTCACCATAAGATCACTTTCAATTGACGTCCAGACTATAAGTTGAAAATCCTTTTTAACATAACCACATTCAATGCAAACTAAACTCATGTCAGCAAACAATGAAGTGACAGACACTCAAATGTCAAATACAATGTAAGTCACACTCACACACGCTTTTTCCACAAACTTTGAACTGTTTATTTTGAGTACAAACAATATTACATTGAACTGAATTTTTCAAAATTCACACGAATTACCCTAGAACTTGCAGTCTATCAAACTGTAACATTACCTCACATAAAAATCTAAAAAGATAAGTTTATTTCACCATTTTAAACAACATTCATATACATTTGTGATATAAAAATCTATTTATTTGTACAATTTCTCTTGTCTGAATTTTCTTGTTTCTTCTTGTTGTTATTATTTTGTGGCATTGTGTCTAATATAAATTAGTGAGGGAAATTGACCCCCACAGTCTCTTGACAAGACTACATCTGTCAGGGAGAATACCTATCATAACAATATGGTGTCGCCAATCAGTTACTTAACCACAACGGAGGATCCTGAATATGTGGAAACCTGATTTAGGTGTTTCACAGCATTGGCAAAAGTTAAAAAGTTAAGACAGTAAAGGTAGTGGAGGAGAAAATAAAGTCATGAATTTGTTTTTGGCCTCAGCAGGCCATAAAAAAATCTCCGCCATGGTTTATTCCAAAGTGTTGGAAGATATAGTGTATGAAGAATTTGCTGCCATTGTAAAAGCAAATCGATAACCAAAAAAAGATTGGTTATAGCAGAAAGAACTAAATTTCTCAAAAGTAGATAGAGACTGGATGAAACTATTATGCAATGCATACAGCAATTGAAAGAATCATCGAGATATTGTGAGTTTGAAAGAATGGGTTTGGAACAAATGTCTAGCTAATTTTGCTAAGACTGATTGAAGGAATGTTTGACATCTCAAACAAGCATAAAATTCTAGAGTAGCTTCAAGCTCATAATATGAATCTGAAAGCATATGTGGAGTTCTTACAACAATTGGAATTGATTCAAAAATATAATGCCTCTGAAAGCAGCACAGAGACTTACTATAGTGGGTTATCAGTTATAGTGAAGTGTAACACATTAGTTTGAGTTGGTCTTGTTAGTTAGATAGCCCACAATAAGAGGGGTATAAAACAAGAAAGTCAAATTGTAAAGTAAAAAAAACAATTTATATACATATAAATCAATTTAGGTCTTTACAAATAAAATTATTGTATTTTGGTTGATAAAAGGTCGTCAAAATGTTCGTAGTAGTCCTTGCAAGAATGAGTTGATGTGTACATAAGCAGGAATGTATGTGTGGATGTATGTATGAGCATTATCGTAGTGTAGGAATGTCTTTGAAGTAATCACTCAGTCTTAAAATGTTCCGTTCGTTTATCAAGTATAAAAGAGGTGAGGGAGAAAGGTAGAGATAATAATAACAATCCTTTGACGTTTGACAAGGGACGTGTTAATATGCTCGTCTCCTTCTCTCTGGTGACAGGCGGACTTGCCCGTCTTTTATTTTGTTTATGGGTCTTGAAAAGGTAATTTGGGAATTCACTCCCAGATATGATTCAGGCCTTTCCATTGGACGACGAACAAACTTCGCATTGGCTCGTGAAAAGGTCCATAAAAGAATTTGTTTCTGACAATTGAAGATTATTTGAATTTTGTTTTTAAATGTTTCCTAGTTATCTATTGGTCGAAAAACATTTCACATCAAGGTGTGAGATTTCACAAGTTTCGTTTTGGATTCGCTTTTGCGTGTGTGTTAAGCAAAGTTTGTAAATTCGAGTGTTTTTAATTTCTAACAAAATCAATGAGTCAGTGCTTAGCATTTGAATTTTAAATCTAGAACTTGTTTTGTTCACTACAGATTTAAAAGCTTTCTTATATGAAGATATTGCAATAAGGAATATGAAAAAAAGCAAAAATAAGTGTCTGGACTTTGGGAAATGGTGTTTTAATTGTAAAAAGAAGAATTTCCAGACAGTATGCCAATATGAAAAGTGAATGGAAAATATAGGTCATCCAATTGAAATCACGGTAGAAAAGGAAGGAAATGGTGAAGTTGAATGGAGTAACTTTAATCATGTGGGTGGATACTGGAAGTGGTGTTACGTTGTTACCGAGGAATTTTTGGGAAAGAATGGGTAGACCAAGGTTAAAGAAAAGTAATCTCCATTTGAAACAGTTTGATGGGTCAATCATCAAAATTTTAGGATGCTTTGAAGGCACGTTTGAGACAAAAAGTAGATTTGAGATTATACCCATCATACTGGTGGAAAATGTCAAAATCCACAGTCTTTTAGGAATTGATGTGTTACGAGTAGATACATCAAAGCTGGTAATTTCCATGAAGTTGGTAGAACTGGATATTGGATTATTACAAAGCGAGTATTCGGCTTAAAGAAAGCCATGTATTTTCAAGCCCGAAAAGTTCCTGTTCACATGCTAACCTTGGTGGTTGCTAAGCTGAACAAAATGGTGGAACAAGGAAGATTAAAAAAAGTCAATGAGGATGGTAGCAATTGGGCTCCACCCATTGTGGCAATATGCAAGCCCAGTGGAGATTTAAGACTTTGTGACAATTATAAGGTGGGTGTGTGTCACCAGATATGTTCAGATTCATTCTCTTTGCCTAATATTGAAACAGTGTAACATGAGTTTGTTGGTATGAAATACTTTGCTAAATTTGATCTTAAGTCAGCATACAATCAGAAAAAAATCGATAGCAAGGTTCAAGAAGTTACCACTTTGGAATTGATATTCAACTCCAGAAGAGAGTTCCCAAAGCTCACATGTGCCAGGATATTAAGATTGGTGATTAAGCTTTGACATCATATATATTAAAGGAAATACTATTCTTCATGTGGATGCATTATCTTGGTTAAATTTTGAGAATACAAATGTGAAGATTGTGAGGATAGGATTTTGCACTGGATAGAAACATATTACCCTTAAATCAGCTTAGGTTGTGAACTAGGTAGGACACAATGTTGTTATGGGGGGAATAAAGAGAAATACATGGAGTAATTGCTCTATGGCTGAGAGGCCTTAAAAAGAGTCAAGGCACAAATTAACAACAGAAAAAGGAATTATATGTAATGAAGATATCATAGTACCTCCACAGTGTCTGAGAAACGAAATAATTAAAGCCATGCACGATGATATAGATGGAGGTATATTGGCTACGCAAATGAGGTTAAAGTTGCAGGCATGGTGGCCAGGCTATTCGAGAGATGTGGAAGAGTTTGTTAAAAAATGCCCAAAGTGTGCAGAAATAAAGAAATTTTGGTAAACTAAAATTCACTCTTGGCCAAAGGAAATGGAACTGTGGATATGAGAAAATATGGATCATGCCTACATACCTAATGGTGTAGGACTATTTCTGATATTAGTCGACTTGTATTCAGGTTGGTCTGAAATTATTAAAGTCGCAGATAGAAAAGCCACTACTGTGAAGTGAGTGTTTAGGATAGCATTTTCAAGAAATGGAGTTCCAAAAACCTTGGTCTCTGACAATGCACCTGAGTTTTGTGAAGAAAGTTTATGTCCATGGTTAAAATGTATTGGCTGCATTCCATACAGAACACGATCTTACTGCCCACAGTGAAATGGAACTGCAGAGAGAATGGTTCAAATGGTAAAAATGGGATTAAAAGCATTCTCTCCATTGGATTGTGATATAGAGAGTTATTTATCCAGAATACCCCTAAGTTATAGAGCTATTCTGTATGCAGGCAGAAGACACAGCCCATTCGCACTGATGGGAAGACAAATAAGAGCTCCGATTCCCATATCATTTTCAATGAATGAAAGTGTGTAGTGTGGAAAGGACAAATATTCAAGTCCTGAAAAGGCGAATTTTGTGGCACAAAAGTGATTTAGGAAATTTTTCTCCCCAGAATCGATCCTCCAAATCTATAAATTAACCATTCGCCCTTGCATGGAGTATTGCGGCCATATATGGTCTGGAGCCCCTGCTGTTTGCCTCAGGGTTCTTGATAAGATCCAGAGACAGATATGCAATGTAATTGGCCCTGATCTATCATCTCGTCTGCAGTCACTCTCTCACAGACGCGATGTTGCCTCGCTCTGTCTTTTTTACAAATACTTTCACGGTAATTGCTTCGATGAGCTGCTTTCGCTGGTTCCCCAGGCCTCATGAATTTAAACGTCCTACGAGGCTGGCATCCTGTTCCCACCCCTTCACCGTTGAAACTGTTAGATGTAGACGTCTCTTCTACTCCAATAGCTTCATGTTTCGTACATCTCGACTGTGGAACTCCCTTCCTTATTCCTGTTTCCCTGACAAATACAATCTCCAACTATTTAAGTGTAACGTCAATCGACATCTCCAGTTGCCTTGATCTATCCACTTCCCTTCTCCACATCCTTTCACCTTTCATTCCTATCTGCTCTCGCTCCAAATCTTCTGTAACCCCCTTGCCTTGATCGATCCACTATCTTTCTCCACATCCTCTCCTTTACCACTCCTATCTGCTCTTCCTCCAAACCTTCTGTAACCCCTTGCGTGCTAGTGGCTTCTAGCCTTGCTTGGGGTGATAAGCTTAAAAAAAAACAAAAAAAAACACAACTATATTAACAAAGAATTGACATGGCATACTGGCTCATGAAGACCAATTTAGAAACCACAAGAGAGCATAAAATTATTGAAAAGGAGGAGGAAGAGGAAACAGAAGAACAGATGATGCAAGAAAGGATGAATGAATCCAGTATTGAGAGTGATCAGGAAGACCACCAGAGAGATGAAAGTGAAGAACAGGAGAGGGAGGAGAGAATGAGTGTATCCAGTAGTAGTGATGAACAATCTGGGGATGAGAGTGACCGGAGATATCATGATGATTCAAATGAGGAGAATCAGTGAAGACCTAGATCTACTATAAAAAGAAATAAAGAGACTCACTCTGAGAGATGAATTATGTCTCCCAGGGTTGTTCATAGAAGTCAAAGGTCAACTAAAGGTATAAAACTTCTTAGGTTCAGGGAGGTGTAGTGATATGTAAATTAGGTACTGTAAAAAAGGCAGAATCGTATATCTATAAGAGATTTATATTCTCTTGACTAGACTACATCTGTTGGAGAGAATATGTATCATGACAGTCTTCTACAATTCCAGCCCACACATTAATCATAAACTGATGCTGGTGTTTCGACTGTATTGTACCAAGGGGATTCTGATTCACCCACAAATGTTGGTTGTGTAAATTTTTTATTCCATCTCTTCCAAATGTTGCCTTATCTGCAAAATAAGACTAAAAAGACAAACAAAAGATCAGCACTTTGTGTAATAAACTGTTAGCAAAACTTCTCCCCTGGTGAGCAATCAGAGGGTGAAAGACCCTGCACACATTGCAAATGATACGGATACAGGAGCTGCTCTTGAAGTACCCTCCATGCAATGCTATAAGATGTATGACATTCTAGAGCCACTTGATATGTGTTCATACCTGAATCATCTCTGACAGCCTGTAGAATCTGTTCTTGAGCAGATCTTAGTATTACTCGATCCATAGTTTGTGATGCTATGGATCCTTTCTCAGCAATGTGATGATAAACAGCAGTAAAGGTTGGCTAACTTCAATCTGAAAATACAGTCTGATACAGCTGTGCAGCCTCATGTCCATTATCATTCGCACGGCCATATGTAAAAAATAATGTCTGCCTGCCTGCTCACAATATGAATATCCTGACATTGTTAAATGGAACACTCCTCTATTAACTCACTACTACATATGTTAAACATTGAAGAAAGACTAGACAGAAATGTACATGAATGACAAATGTAACCTAGTCTACATGGCAACTGTTGTGGCCTTGTTAGGGCTAGAAATAAAGACACGAGAGAGGAATTGAGTTAAACAAATATATTAACAGAAACAGTAATACAAACATATGCAAACGAGAGTGTTACAGTAAGAATGTTCGGTCCAACTGTCAGAGCTGAGTGCTGGAAACTTCCCTCTCCAAAAGGCAGTACCTGCTCCTATTTATAGCTGGGAGAGTCCATGTGTGCATGGGTAAATTGCCATAACAGCAACACAGTGCTAACTACTGTAAACTTTCTTTAAACTTAATAACTCAAAAACGAAGGACTTGCAGACATGTGCCTATATGAACTTTTATCCTTGTTTTGGTGTGAAGAACTTGCCCCCTAAAATTTGTAAAAGTATTTTTGATACACCCTGTATAAACAAAAATAAAAAGAATTCAAGTTAAAATGACACAACTGCTTTTCTTTAAAATCTTTTTCTCTTTTCTCTCTCTCTCTCTCTCACTCTATCCTTCTCTTTCTATATTTCACTCTCAACTAACAAGAAGGTAACCCTCAAATAAAAAAAGAAGAAGAAAAGATCTAACCTGGGTGAAAAACAATGGAAGTTTTCAGGACCAGAACCTATTTATTTATGGCTATGAATCTACCAAAATAAGACAGGCTCCATGTATAACTTCCGCTATATAAAAAAAAAAAAAATGTAAAAGAAAGGAACACAGGAAAATAAAATAATTTTGACCAATCAAAAAAAATTAATACAAAAAACTTTTGATGTTAACTGAAACCAATGTTTGCACCAGAGTCTGGGAGCCTGGTCAAAAGGATATAAGCTCACAGCTTTGGGCTAGACAGAGAGAAGGGATGGCAAGAGAAACCAAGGAACAAAAGAACATGACCAACAAGGAAATCAGCCATGTGTGACACGTGAAGAAGTAGATAAGAGGTCATCTTCTAATGATATTTCTGCCCTGCTTAAGGCCAAGAAAAACACAATACCAGAAGTTTATCCTGTCTTATTTTGGCAGATTTATAGTTATAGATAAATAAGCTCTGGTTCCATAAACTACCGTCATTTTTCAGCCAGGGTCAGTCTTTTCTTCTTTTTCTTTTTATGTGAGGGTTGCCTTCTAGGTCTGTGTTAGATTCAAAACAGTAGACATAAATCCAGTTTGCATTAGTGTTGCATAGATCCCTAAAACTGCGAGGTCTTGGTCAATGTATCAATTAATACAATTTTGTATAGCCCTGTTATGATATAGAATGATGATGATATTTCATTATTCGAAAAATAATCTTGCCATCACTGATAGAAAATAAGGATATTTCGTCATCCCTGAAATAAAGATAAAAAATTTCATCATCCTAAAAACAACCTTGCCACCATTAATGAAAGAGGAGAAAGATATTTCATCATTGTAAAATTCTATCTATAAAAAGCAGGATGTGTGTGTGTGTGTGTAACGAATGCACGGCCGCAATTTTCAATGGATTTACCACAAAATTTACATGCACATGCTCCAAGTTAGTAACAAGGCCAAGACCAACTTTGCATTTCCCAACTCCCATCGATAGTGGAAATAATCGATTTTTCATGCTTCTATGGCAGTTTTCATGTAGTTTGCGGCCATTTTCTACTGGCCAGAGTGAGAGCCTATAGCTGGCTGCCACGAATAGGCAGGAAGATTCTATTGGCCAGCATGAGAGCCAACAGCTGACTGACATGAATGTTAACTAGCATGCTAGCATGTAAAACAAATCGATAGGTGCATTTGTCATAAGTGGGAAAAATTTAAATCTGCATGGCACTTTACTCCAATTGACTCATTTGCTTGCTTAAACTCAACGTTGATTCTGATTCCACAGAACTGGGTTGGGTGTGAAAAAGTATTTGTTGTTAACATTCTTTTTTCATTCGGTTTTTCCAGTTACAAGTCCTTTTTTAAAGCTGATCATTTTGTGTTCATTTTGTTTAGTTCTTTTTTTGTAACAGATTTAATGTTTAGTATAGAGCTTAGAAAAAATTCGCATTTTGAGATAGGCAAGAAGACATGTAGCAACATCAGCACGGCAAAGGGCACCCCTTTAAAGGCAAGGAAGGGCAAAAATATTTTAAGTCAAGTGATAGCGATTACTGTATGAGTCGTACAATTTTTGAATCAAGCACGGGTAACCCCGGGCCATGCTGCTAGTCTGATTATAAAAATGACCCTTCCACCACAAGCGAGGAGTCAGGCAATGGAATCATTAGAGTAGAGAACAGTAGAGTAGCAAGTCGCAGTCGCAGTAGTAAAAGGCCCAACACTCACGTATCTTCATCCCTCTTTAAAAATCGAAAACTGATGATCTCAAAAATTATCCTCATCAACAAAATTCTCAGAACAGGCAAAAAAACATGTAAGCACAAACTTTTAAAGCAACAAAAGAGACAGTAACATTGAGAACATTTTTAATACATCAATATATGTAATTCATATGATGAAAAACAAAAAATACACATTCTTGTTATTAATGTCAACATGTATCTCGAGTCTTATTGTTGTTATATCATTATACATTTTATGCATTTTAATTTCTGTCATTAACATCAACCCTGTTACAGTCAACAAATAATACCATGTCAAGATTACCACTACATCAACACCAACTTACCAACCCATTACAGCCCCCTCATGCTGGGGAGCTCTTGGGTGATGGGATCAATTCCATAATAAAGTTGCATTTTTCTTTCACAGCCATTGATCACTAGTTTTTTGGATTCGGAGATAAAAGACATTGAAAAAGTGAATTTTAATCTTTAATCTTTCATTGATGTATACATCTTTTAACTAGCCAGTCAGGTCACTCTCACCCTCCCCTGGGGAGCAGATCCAGACACGAAAGAAACATGTTGACATTGTTTGACAGTTAAAACTCGACTCCCTGAAAAACCTTTCTCTGTATCTATTGTTCTCATGCTGTCTCAGCCAATCAATATTGACTTCCTTTGATTTGTCTTGTATCTGACCTCAAAGGTCAACATCAGGAAGTCGAAGCAGTGATACACTTCTCTAAAAAATAATAGTTTGCCAAACTATTAATTAACATTAGAGTCAAAAAGGTAGACATGTGTCTAGTTTACATTACAGTAAAAAATGTACATATTGGTTAGATTCATCATTGAGTTTGCAAGCATCCATCTGGGAAGTGGCCCCCACCTGGCTGAATATGCACCTCTCCAGGCTGATCATGCACCTCATTAACATATTCTCACCCTGCCAACAGGGCATCTATATATTTATCTTGTTTGAAATTTCTTAGATCTATGACAACATTCATTTGTAAACAGTCATGTAGTTGCAATCCTGAGCAAAAACACATCATTTAACTGAACTATGAGTATTCTATTGGGCTGGGATCTGGCATCATGGCTGGCTAATCAATGTTTTTATTTATTTATTTTTTTAAGCTTATCACCCCAAGCAAGGCTGGAGGCCACTAGCACACAAGGGGTTACAGAAGGTTTGGAGGAAGAGCAGATAGGAGTGGTAAAGGAGAGGATGTGGAGAAAGATAGTAGATCGATCAAGGCAAGGGGGTTACAGAGATTTGGAGCGAGAGCAGATAGGAATGAAAGGTGAAAGGATGTGGAGAAGGGAAGTGGATAGATCAAGGTAACTGGAGTTGTCGATTGACGTTACACTTAAATAGTTGGAGATTGTATTTGTCAGGGAAACAGGAATAAGGAAGGGAGTTCCACAGGCGAGATGTGCGAGACATGAAGCTATTGGAGTAGAAGAGACGTCTACATCTAACAGTTTCAACGGTGAAGGGGTGGGAACGGAATGCCAGCCTCGTAGGACATTTAAATTCATGAGGCCTAGGAACCAGCGAAAGCAGCTCATCGGAGTAATTACCGTGTGGGATGTCAACCACTTGGAGACATGTAGTAACAGTACAGTCACAAAGAGGATTATTTGTGAAGAAGGATCCTGGTAGCACCACTAAAGAGTTATAATGGTACCAATATCCAACATAGTGTAGAAATTAGTAGTGCAGAAAGTAACATCCAAGTTCAAGTTTGGTTCAGTCTAGTCAGCTGCATTCATTTTCACACAGACATTCTTCAGAAAGAGAATCCATCTATTCTCGCTGCACCAACTATGAGTAAACTGTAACTCTGACTCGGTCTTGGTTGGCAACCAGTCTAGGAGAAAGGCAATAGAAAAACACTATACTATCTTTCCCAAGTACACATAATGGCAATTTACAAATATTTATGGAAATAACACTGTGGATAGCTATTACCGCCTATATCCTGAATGGGCACGTCTTTTGAAAGAAAGATATGATGATTTAGTCTGCTGCAGTATTAATCTTTATTGGGCAGACATTTGAATATGGACAATATCCAGAGATTGCTGGCCATTTGTAATAAGTCAATATAAATGTGGAAATAATTCACTCAGTTTTTTGGAGCTTATTCAAGCCATTTGAGCTGAAACAGATGTGAATTATCATTTGCTATTGATGTACAATTTTGAACAATGGAATTTACTTTTGAGTTATTAGATATTATTGTATGAGTCTTTGCATAGCAAATTAAGTTATTTGCAGGTTTCTTTTGCAAATGATGATGAACTATATCTGGCAGCAAGACCTCTGATCAAGGGATTAGAGATTTTGAGGAGTATTGAACCATCTCTTGTTACTGTTCCCAGGTCCAACCTGATCCAGGGTGGTAGCACCAATTAGGATCCCAGCTATGGTCAAATAGTGAAACCTCCCACCAAGTAAAACTAAGAAACTAGGAAAGTACAAAAATATATTTTCATAGTAAAAATTCCAGCAATACACTTTTACATAAAAAAATTATCAGCAATCCATCGAAAACATACAATTGCATTCAAATTATTTAGATTTTGGCTTTAGATAACTGATAGAGGTTGGCATGTGGTGAGACAGAGAAGTATTAGGAAGAGGAAAAAAGTCAAACAACTATGTCCTGACCATAAAAAGAAGAGGTATTGAGCAAAAAGGGCAGGTGTTGTAATGGAATGTCCCACACTCCCTATCACCTATGTGGACTGACTATATCAGTAGATATATATAGTGAGCACAGGATATACCACGGACTTGCTTTGGGAATTACTAACTTGCTAACCGATTCCCTGTCTTTCAGTAGTGTATTCTCTTTTACAATAAACCTGTCTTTCATCTATGCCCGTGTTGCTGTTTCTTTCACTCAAGTACCACCTTTGCCTGTTTGTAACCTCTTTAAGGATACAACATAGAGGTTGATATGCCACTAAACAAAATCAACCAAACAACCAAAATATGAAAGAACTCTTTCGTTATATTTATCCATATAATATCTGAAAATTTCTTAAATAAATCAAACTGTATTTTGAAATATAACTTCAACAAAACTACATTATTATTATATTTACACAAACATGTATATGCACAAAAGCTGAGTATCATCTACCATGTATCATATTTTTGTTACTTCAAAGAAAATTTCATTTCAGCATTAAATGACCCATAAGGAGTTGATGTGCCGCTAAACAAGCAAATCAATCAATCAATTCTTTTTTTAAACCATTGGCTAGTTCATTTTAAAATAGAATTAATATATCCTGGCCTGTTTGCAATTGAACAAAATTTGTATCATTTGTAAGTAGAATTAACGTTCCTGTTATATTCTGTTGCGGACCCGATAGCGTTGCAGAGCTGGCCTACGAAAAGATGGCCTTGTGCCAGACACTACACACGACTACCGAATCCACTAACAAAGTAAAAAAAAGAAAACATAAGACGTGTTCTTTTACTGTACAAACGTGGGGTTACCAATTTTATTTTATTTTTGGTTTAACAAGTAATTTGTCTCGACAGTGGAGACCTTCAGTAAAGTTACTGGAATTTTTGCAATTGATAAAAAGGCTGTGACAAGTAGTCACCAAAGGTATGTCATGTTCCGCGCCAAAACGAAATTCAAAATGGCTAAGGCGGGAAAAAGTTTCTCCATGAAGAAAGTTCCGAACAGTCAATTTATATGGAATATCATGCATACACAACAAAGAAAATACTCACTGCGAGATTTTTGTAATGTGTGTGTAATGTTATATTTTTAAGGTACTGGTTCATAATGGTTAGAGTTCAAAGAATATGAGACGTTCTCGTTCTGGTGTTGTTGACGATTTCAAAGTTCCCTGTTCATGGACGAAAGGCAGGCTCGAATAAGATGTTCACATCAGGACGAAAAATGCGTCATCGAAAAAGGTAATGTGATGGCAGTGTCGTAAGCGCTGAGGTTACACGCGACGAGCCATGAGGGACTAAGCAATATTTGCTGGTAAGATATCCCTGTCTGATATATGGGTTGACAGACGAGGGATAAATGAGTCAACTGTCCAGTTCAGTGACCTGGCAGCGACTACCTTCGAAAAGCCAGTTTGTCCATGACGTCAGAGAAAAAACGCGGGCAAAAATATCAGCAGCAGCTGCCTTCCTCACTTTCGGCCACAAACAACCGTTTACTGCTATTACTAGCCGAAAGTGAAAGGAAGGGGTGGAGAAACTCGCGCGCGCATCAAATGTAAGTGGAAATAGTGTGTTATTCCACAATTCCGTGCTAATAGGAATATATACTTGACAAACATGGGGGATAAATAAGTAAAGGATATAGACAGACTCTGAAGTAAAGGTTTATTGTAAAAACCAGTACAATAAGAATAAAGGTAACAGTTATGTGCACAATTGTTGCAAGTAATCCAGCAGTGAGTGCTGCTATTGGAAGTTTGTTAGTTCTAGCATAAGTCTGAGTCGTACTCAACAGATCCCAGCAAGTCTTCTGTAGTCCGTTGACTTATGGATACTTATAGGTAGTTACTACCTATAGTGTAGTTACTCATGGGGTGACAGGTTATTTCATTACATCAGTTTCATGCCAGGACTACTAAAAATGATTCCTGCAGAGGCCCCTAGGCTTCAGTGGATGAGGTCCAGAGGTTCCACAAGCCTGTTTACCATTTGTTTCATCATATGTGCCAAAAAGAAGAAAGAACGCTATTTTTAAACATAAAATAAAATTTTTTAACACAAACCATGACATGCCAAAAAATGGGATAGATAAATTGCTAAAATTTCTGTGAGAACATGATTAACAAATGCATTTGTATAATATTTTGGGTAAAATTTGCAGCTGGTGTATATACACCATCTGAAAATTTTTCATATAATGTGTATATTTTTTTTTTAGAAAATCTTGGTAAAATTTTTTTACTTACTTAATTTTATGAAATTAAAATTCCAGCCTCTTCATATTTATATTAGTTAAACGCAGGACACCTTGGAAAATTTAAATCACCATTTTGTTTTTGTCAAACAGATATTCCATTTACCAAAAATCAGCTCTTAATTGTAAAATAAAAAATACAATAAAACTATGACATTATAGACACTATTGTCTTAAGAAAAAAATTGTCTCGATGAATAATGAATTTTAACATGAACTGTTTTAATTTTTTTTAAATTTTAATTTAAAAAATTTATTAAGTTTTAAATCTTTTAAAATTTTGTATTAATTTCAGCAGTTTTGATAATACTATTTTTAAGTGAAAACTATATTTACTAATCATAAATTTTTAAGTTCTTTATAGCACATTCGAAATTTTGATTAAAAATCTTGTTTTTTTTTTTTGCATCAGTGGATGGGCCAAAGATGAATATGGGAAATTTAGTGTCTTTTTTGCAGTAAAAAAAACACATTGTTTTGAAAATTCTTGCAAAAATCAAATAATTGTCTGATTTTAATGAAATTTTCAAGACTTATTCACAAATGAATGAAATTGTATTTTAAATATATTGTTTTAGAAAATCGTGGTAAAAATATTTTCTTTTTACATCTGTTAATCCTCACTTAATTAATTTTATGAAATTTGAAGAAATTATAATTCCAAGATTTTGTTCTTTCATCCCAACTGAAAAACACCATCTTAGCAGAAAAAGCATTAATGATTTAATATTAAAACACATATGCAAACATACACATATATTTCTTTTGTTTTGATCTGAGGAAGCCTATCTATTGATGTTAAAATGTGTAATCAAATCAATAAAATTGCTTAAGGTGTAATATATTGTATCCATTTCATTAGAAAACATTTCGCTCCTTGTTAAAATAAAAAGCCTAATGGATCATATTGGTATCACAACTAAGTGGCCACAGGTGGCTTTTCTTTTCTTTTAGGGGGTATGGACAGTTTAGAATTATTGTTATGCTAGAAAGAATAAATAAATAAATAAAAATCTCCCATTCTTTAAATCAACTGTTTTTGTTTAATCATTGATGAACAAGTCTAGACATGATTTTTTTCCATTTGTGATCTGTTACCTCAGGAAAATGGCTGCTATCACTGATTAGATACTAATCAATCAAGCTTAATCAAAATTAAATGAAAAAATATAATTTAAAATTAAAAGAATAAAAATAAATAATCCAATAATTATCTCTTACGCATGTTATAACAATCTACATTTCTGCAAGAATTTTTATCCTTGGAGGTTAATGTTTAAAATTACTTTGTTGTAAAAAGTTTCTTTCTTTTAGAAAAAAAATTATTTAAAAAAAAAAAAAATTAATAATGGTTTCAAAACTTATAAAATAAAAAAGAAAAGTAAATATAGAAATATTTTTTGTTTAGAAGTATTTTAGAATTGATTAATGTAAAATTGATTTATTTAAAAATTTTTTTTTATATATGAGGGTCATATAAAAAGTTTTAAGCCTCACCCTGAAGAAGTTGGAGAAACAATACAGTGTTTCACTATTTTTCAATATAGTCCCCCCCCCCATTTGACATCAATGCACTTAATTCAATGATGCTTAAGCATTGCAATTCTATCACAGAAGAAGGTGACATCCTGATCCTCCTAAAACTCCTCCATAGCATATATGATCTCATCATTGCTTCTAAAATGGCGACCACACAAGTGGGATTTGAGTTTAGGAAACAGGAGGAAGGCAGATGGAGCTACGTCTGGTGAGTAAGGGGGATGGGGTAGCTGATTGGCTTATTCAACTACTGCAGCCTGTCCCATACTCCCTATCGCATATGTGGACTGACTATATTAGTAGATATATATATCGTAAGCACAGGATATACCTAGCAGACTTGCTTCAGGAATTAGTCTAGAGTTGGAGATTCATCTCCAGCTGTGCTGGTCAAACTCTCTACCTCATCTTGGGAAACAACTACCCAACCCCAATTTATATAGGTAATTTTTGTCCGAGCCTACGGGCTCAGATACCCCACATTAAATTTGGCCTTGTGCCACATCTGATCATGTGAGGCAGCTGGTAGATATCCTTGCTTCGGGAATTACTAGCCTGCTAACTGATTCCCTGTCTTTCAGTAGTGTATTCTCTTTTACAATAAACCTCTCTTTCTTTCATCGACGCCCGTGTTGCTGTTCCTTTCACTTGAGTACCACCTTTGTCAATTTGTAATTTTCTTTAAGGATACAACATTTATGAAGAAAGATAAACATTATACAGCATTTAAAACAATATCAAATTATTAATCCGTGAAGTTTCAGATTTTAAGTATGTTTACTGTATATACTTGTATATAAGCCGGCTTTATGTATAAGCATGACCCCTGAATGTTTTTGATGAATTTTAATCCATCCAGAAAAAAACTGACCTGTTTATAATCCAACCGGTCACTGAAAATGCATGATTTTTAACCCCTTCAAAAAATGACTTGTGTATAGTGTGACTCCCTATTCTTTGTTCAAAAAAACTGATCATAAAAACTTGCACTATACTCAAGTATATATGATAGTTATTAAGTTATTACAAATTTTATACTCTTCAAGTAACATACTTTAAAATTGAGCCAAGCATTTTTCTACTAAATATTTATGCATATTTTGTGTCTGCTACAACATACACATGCCAAGTATGAATAAAGAGACAATGTATTAAGTAGTAAGTAGTCAGTCTGTGTGATAGTCTGAGCAGCAATTGGAGTAATAGTCCCAGTCAAAGTAAAATGAAATTTAATTATCTTAACATTTATGGAGAAAGATGAAAATTATACAGCATTTAAAATAATATTAAATTATTAATCTGTGAAGTTCCAGATTTTAAGCATCTATACTGTATATACTTCTGTAAAAGCCTGTTTCATATATAGTACGGTCCCTGAATGTTTTGCATGAATTTTAACCCCTTCAGAAAAACACTGACCTGTTTATAATGCATCTGGTCACCAAAAAAAAGTATAATTTTTAAATTCTTCAAAAAATGATTTGTGTTTAGTGTGACCCCTATTTTTGCGTAAAAAAACTGATCAAAAAAACTTGCACTATATGTTATCTCTTTATTTATACCTGGCATGTGGATGTAGTAGTGGACAGAAAATGTGCACAAATATTAAGAGAAAGATGTTCAGCTTGGTTTTAAAGTGTGCTACTTGATGAGTATAAATTTTGTAATAACTTAATAATTACTATATATATACGATATATATAGTTTATTACAAAATAATAAATTATTATAATTTAATACAAAATAATAACAGGGTCGGAAAGAGTTATTAAGAACTCTCCCTATGTCCAGTTTATTTCCTGTCGTAGGAAAACTGTCTTTAGAAGCAGGAACAGAACTAAAAAACATTTGTAAAACACCTCAACATTTTCTGTAATATAAAAAAATAAGAAGTTGTAGGATATTATATTGATTAATGTCATGAAAGACTACTTTCATGTTAGTTGTTTCGTTGAATTGTTTGGTGACATATGGGTTACTTAATGTTGAAATCTAAATATTTTGAACAATTTTATGGCTTCAAATAAATATATTTTGAATGGAATTATATGCCTTTAGCTACAGATAAAATGTATTGTTGGTCATTTTGCAATAAATATGTATTGTTGGTCATTTTTTTATATAAATATGAATAGCTGCTATTTTTACTATAAAAATGTATTTTTATATTTTCATACTGTTTTGTTTTTGTTTGGGGGTTCACTATTTGCCCAGAGCTGGGACCCTAACAATTGCTACTACTCTGGCGCTGGGGGAATCTGGGAACAACAGCAATTAAGAGGTGGTTCCACACTCCTCAAAACCTCCAATCAAAGGCCTTGCTGCCAGATGTAGTTTATCATCATACCCAGAACTGTGTGTGCATGCGCGCGCGTGTGTGTGTGTTTATTAAAATTTGCTATATTTATAGAAGTTTGTTCAATATCATTTATATAGAAAGTGTGGACGTAGGAATAAATACTATATGGTGTGTCACACTTCAATATGATCTTCAAACAAAGTCTAAACCTCACATCAAAACATGACAGTCACAATACAGTATTGGTTCCTGCATCCACACTGGTTCTATCTATCTATCTATCTTTTTAAAATCTGTGTTACCCCAAGTAAGGCAATACAGCCACTAACACACACTGGATTACAGGGTGTAGAGGAATTAGGAACAGAAACATTATTAATGAGACAAAAGAGCATTCAGGAGAACAGTAGATAGCCATTAGCATTGCATTTAAATTCTTGCAGATAGATAGATAGATAGATAGATAGATGAAAAGAATTATAAAAGTACATATATATTATAAAGCAGATTTTTATTGGAATATTATTTATTCAAAATATTCCTTATATAATTTTATTTTATATTTTTAATTAAATAGTTTAAAACGTGTTGCATTATGTATTGTCGTCTGTTTCTCTTTCAGATTTAAATTAAAAAAAATGTCTAAGTGTCTCCCTTTAGTTTGTGCATCATTGTTTATCCCCCCTGACCTCGTTGTACAATAAAATAAACGTACTTATTTTTATCCTTTTCTTAAAGGATAAACTAGAGATCATCGTTACAATGAATAATAAACATTCTCATTTAAGAAGAGATTACATTACAAATTGTCTAAATACCAGTGTCATTGTTAGTTGAGTCTTTATGACACTTTACTCCCTAAAAATAAAAAAATAATGAACTCTGTGGTATATTTTTATTTTAAAACAAAAAATGAGAATGTAGGTAATTCCTCAATATTAGAAAATAAACAATAGTTTAACTTGATTTATACCTGAAAAAGTAAGTTTTTTTTTATATATTGATCGACAGAATAAAAATAAAATAAACGAAATATGCGCTCTTGTAAATGAATTGATGAATCTTAAATGAAAATGAAAAATGTCGTCTGACGTCATTACTCGCTTATTATTAACTTATTATATAAAAAAACCCCTTTTTTTATTGTTTCTAACGCGTTGATCATTTATTTTAAAATAATAAAATAAATATCAGACACCGAACACACATTTTTATTTATCGTATCAATTTAAAAAAAAAAATACATTGAGTTTCTTCCTCCTCTCTTCTTTCATTTGCCACCTGAGATTTTTTTGTTTTAATAAACAGTAATTTTTCTTATAGCGCTATCTTTACTCTTTTAGTTTTCCTTTCCACGATGTTTATTTAAAGAATTCAAGCAACTGATATTGCTATCAAGAGGGAAGGTCTCCAGCTTGAATCGAACCCGCGTCCGCTGTTGGTAAATATCGTTAGCGGCTCTACACCTGGTCGACGGTGATTGGCTCAATTTCCGAACGTGGCGTAAAGCTTCGTATTTACAAACGATAACTTAAAACTCGCAGTGGGTTAGTTATGAATTACTCGAAATATCAAAATATAAACCCTACCAGGTTTAATTTTCAAAAAGTAAACGAGTTTCTACATTTCAACTCATGTCATGCAATTATCTAAGAAAGAGTAAAAAACCCGAATGCTCTGAAAACAAGCTTTAAGCTATTTTTACGCTAAAACAGCTCGCAGCTTACGAATTAATTTTTACACTTTTGTGCATCCTTACAAACAAATAATTTCATATTTGTACTACGTTTGCTACTTCCTTGTTACTACAGTGTGAACAACATGGCGGATACCGGTGCGGTGAAAACAGATATCCGCACAGCAATTTGGAATCCTGGAGGATGGAAAAGTCTGTTGACATTTTTCATCCTAACTCTAGCTTGGTTAGCAGGTTTCAGTTCCAGATTATTTTCTGTCATTCGTTTTGAAAGCATCATTCATGAATTTGATCCATGGTAAGTATTGTTCGCCGACAAATCTGACGTGGGGCGGCATGACTTTTTTTTTTTTTTTTTTTTGATCGTAGTAAAAATAATTTGCTACGAAGCTTCTGCATCTTTATTTTCTAATCTGAAAAACAAATTTAAATTTTATGAAATGCACAAATGAAAGCTGGTAAAACATTTAGGAAAACTTAATAGAAATAAATACGACAAATCTCTCTAAAAAAATCATTTGCAAAAAAAAAAAATGAAAAGTTTTTGATTTTTTTTTTTTTTCTCCTTAAAACGCAATGTAATTTTATTTCAATATTTATTAAAGAAATAATTTTAAAAAAATTTAATTAAAATAAAACATAGTCTATATTTTGCTTTGATTGCTTTCTTTTCTCTCAGTGATAGTTGGATGATCAGTTATTTTAAAATAACTGGTTGATTATTTTGTTTTACGAAACAATTTTAATCTAAAAATAAAAAAACACTAAAACATTTTTAAGTCGTCTTCTTATCTGTTTTATTTTAATATTTTTTGTATAAACTGAATAAAAAAAAATTGTTGTCGCTAGAGAAGATGATAAACAATACACTTCATATTTATTTATTAATTTACAGAAAAATAATTAAATTTAAATTAGTTTTTATCTTCATAATAAAAGATTTTAAAAGCAAGGGCCACATCAAGGGTATCATTTCTCTTATTAGGTTCGTTATTTAGTCTTATAAATAGTTAGTATCAATAGTAGCCACATATACCAAATAAAATTGTTTAGATAGACTTTAATAACAATTCGACAAACTGTCTTTTTTAAGTGAGATAATCTACCTTGGATTATGGTTTAAATTTTTAAAAAATAATTAAGGAAATGATGTGTCATTTCTCAAATTTCATTTATTTTCCCCCTTAAAATCACTTTTTTTTTTTTTTTTTTTTTTTTGTAGAAAATAATTTTTTTTTAAATTTCTTAAAATGTATTTTTATCTTAAAAAAATTTTTTTTTTACTTTAATCAATATTTAAATTTTGCTAAGCATCTAGAAAACTTCATTGAAAATCGATGTTCGATTTCACATAGAAATAAAATTAGTAAACCGAAATTTTAGTTTCCGTCTTTGGAGTGTTTACTCAAAAAAAATAAATAACAATATATAACAAAAAATTGACTTAAATAATGTAATTTTGCTATATAAAACTCATTCACTGGAATATTTAAATAAATAATAAATCCATATGTTTCTTTATTTCCCTTATTATTGTGGAACTGGAAACTATTTGAACCCACGTCTTCGTTACGGCTTTTATTTCTTCGTTATTTTCTCTTTGTAGGTAAATTTCTTTCTTTTATTTTTTTTTTCTCTCAGGTGAGAATTGGTGTATAAAACCGATTATTATTTTCCCACCCATTTGTCTTGAATGTGAAACTGTTTTTATTTATTTTCCCTTTTTTCAAAAATAATTTTGTTGACTAAAAAAAACAAAAAAAACGTTAAATCGTTATGTTGGTAATGTAACTGCTATCATTGTTTCTCTTGATGGTAAATTTTCTATTTTTTACCTGTTTCACTGTAGACTTGATTTTAAAACTTACAAAAATAGTATCTTCCTCTTGTTTATAAATCATTTTTTTAAAATTAATCAAATTTTATTTAAAACGAAATCATTGCATTTTTCAGTTATCTACCTTTGCAATCACTAAACTAAAAATGTTGATTTAAAAAAAAGGGCCTTTTTACTGTTTCTTCTTCATAAAAATCTCGTTACTTTTGACAGCAATTAAATACGTTGCCAATCTCTTTTTTTTTTTTTTTTTTTTTTTTTTTTTTTTTTTTTGCCAAGACAAATAATCGTAGGTCACCTGATGACTATTATTCCTTATTAGTATCTGCACACAGCTGATTTTCGTGTATTATTGTAATTAATAGCATTTGGAAACAAATCGCTTATTATTCCTGTTGTTTTAAAAACACTTGTGGGGATTGTCGAGAAAGAAAGAAATCTGCAAATATAGCACTTGTTTTTATTATTATTTTATTTACCTAGACTTCCTGGTTATTACTAGTTTTGAGCAGAAAAATGCAACATAAATAAAAAAAACAATTACATCTCACTGCCTTAAAAGTAAAACTGATAAATTGATTGAATATATACCTTTTTTTTTTTTTTTTTTTGTCAGTATCTCCCTCATAGCAGACAAGTTTAAAGAATGCTAATTGTTTTGATGACGAAATTTAATTTATATTTCATTTTTATGCAGAGTCTTTGCTAAGATCAATTATATTTTTCATATCTGAAAAAGTTGTTTTACTCATAAAGAAAAAATACTGTGAAAAGAATATTTACTTAACTGATGCAAAATAAGCATGTATATGAAAGCTGGCATGACATTGTTATTCATTTATTGTTTACAAATGATTTCTACTAGATTTCTAATTGTTGTTGTAAAATAATTTACAATGTTTTCTGTGCCGTTTAATTTTGGAAAAATGCATGAAAAATTGTAAAATAGTTGAAATTCAGATAGGTTGTATTTTTGTAGTAAAGGGAAATATTCAAATAGGAAATTGCTTGTGTGCACTTCTATTGCCAGACATCTTGATACCATGAGGATAGACAGAAATTAACGGGTGACTGTGTACATTGATAATCCACTTTCTAATAATAAACTTAACTGCTTATCCAATAGCAGTAAAACTGCTGCTATATCTATTGTCAGTCTTGACATACATGCAAATGTATACTTGAAGGAATAGCTTATAGATTATTTTCCTAGTATCTCTAAGGGATACAGAAAAGACTCCTTTCTTTTGGTGCCAATGTTTGCTAATTTAATACAAAAGAAAAGTGTCTTTGTATATTTTACAAGCTCTGTCAGCCTTTGAGGAATTGTTATTATTAATTTTTTTAAAAATTTTCAATCCCAAATTCCTGTTTATTCTTCAGATACTTTATGTACATATAAATTTTAGGTGCAATTTTAAAATGTCTTTAAAAATGATTTTGCTGCTTGGAAAACAATTACTACTCATCATCTATTTTGAATGCATGCCTTAGGGTAATAATAAGCTAGATTGATAGGCCATTTCTGGAGAGTTCAATTTTCACCAAGCGCCTCCTAACTTTTATCACCTTGTGGCCACTATCATGCTTTTGCACTCTCAAATGCTAATGCAACTATAAATCATGTGACAAAGATGCAAATCAAAAATGAAAGCAATGCATGGACCAACAAATCCTGATATGATGCATGATTGCAAAATTCACCTGGAATTAGACTCAATTTTATCATTTTTTTGTATCAAATCACCATGATGTATATCCTATTTAATATTATTGGTTCTTGAATTTCTATTGAAAACTTTATTGATGTTTATTTTCTTGATTGAAAACAATTTTTCTAGACATTTAAATGTGATAATACAAATTTTAATGCACAGAAACTAAATATATAGTCTTTTAAAGGGTGTGTGTGTGCAAAAATATAATAGTTCCCCCTTGTGTTGGACTAAGCTTCATGCTTTCTTGGCACATGTATTTAATGGACACATGTTGCAATCTATAAATACTTCTTTAAATATTAGTTTTCTGGTTGTACATAAAGGATAGCAGGTTTCATCCTTGAATATTCCAATTTTTGGTAACTGGATAAATGGTTCAGTAACATTGTGTGGTAGTAGATTTAATAACCTGAAGGCATTTTGGAATTTTGCATTGCCGTTTGGAATATTTTATGTGTCTCTCAAGAAATGAAGGTTCGGGATTTGAAATTGGGAAACATAAACACTAATTTAAATGGCTAAAAGTTAGGCTTCTGCTTTTTTATTTTTTCCCCTGTATGAAATTCTTGGTTATTAGAAAATTTCTTTTCATTATTTTTTAATTTAAAAATGAACCATTTGTGCTTCATCTTGTACAGTCTTGACTTCTTTTCTAAACTTCCGAATTATTTTGTTTTTATTAGTTTTTACAAACCTGCTTTTAACTGAAACTGGACCGTTGCTAAACCCATAGGGTTTCTTTTAAAAGCAATTTATGATACAAAATGACGAGGTAACAATATTACAAATTTTATTATTATTACTCCTTTTAATTTGTATTTAAAGACAATAGAAGGTTTATTGTTCCACTGGGCTTCATTGTTAACACATTGCGGGACAATTTGGAGCAATAGCTTAAAAGAGGTGTAGACCTTTTCAAAATAATAAGTATATTTTTATTATAAAGGTTCCTTTCTTGCATTTATTTCAAAATAAGTAACTACAACAAATCAGCATACATCTATTTACTTATTTACCATCAAGTTAGTTAACACATATAGCCTCTTCACTCTTTTAAGTAGTTCTTTATAAAGAAAAGTTCTAATGTCATGGAGTGAATTGTATAAATATATTAAATGTTATGCATATTTCAATTTCATGTTGTAATGTATCATGAATGTTTATTTTTCACATACATAAGTTGGAATATAATATGCAAGTATTTGTTTATATACATGGATTGATATAAGAAAGTGTACTGAAAACAAACACTGGATTTACTATAAAAAATCACATAAAACTAGCCTAGTTCAAGAACCCCTTGACTAATTTTAATGAAATTTGGCACTGCACTCAATAGTTCAGGGTACAATATACTCTTAAACTGGTTAGGGTATTATCGTTTAAGATGTATCTCAGGAACACACACACGCACACAAGATTAGTTTTAGTGTTATATATCAGTTCTGTCCGAATTTTGAAACAAGTGACCAAATGTTACATTTAATTACAGATTCAATCAACAATGTATTTTCCCTGATTATCTATGACTTCCTTCCATCTATTAACAAGCTTACTAATTCCATTACTGTAAAATTCTTTTGGCTTTGATTCGAAGAACTCACAAATGTCAGTTTTAACATCTTCCTGTGTTACAAAAGCTTTTTCTTCCAAATGATTCTGTAAGCTACGAAACAAATGGTAGTCTGAAGGAGCAAAGTCGGGAGAATAAGGTGGATGAGGAATTTTCTCCCAACCAAGTTCTTCGATCTTTTGTGACGTGATTCTTGCTGTGTGTGGTCGCGCATTGTCCTGATGAAATATCACCCGTTTTCGATTCACTAGAGCAGGTCTTTTTTTCCTCAAAGCTTGGTTCAAACACTAATTGCTGACAGTATATTTGAGCATTAATTGTTGCATTAGGTGGTAAGAATTCAAAGTCGATTATTCCTTGGCAATCCCACCAGATTGAAAGGAGAACCTTTTGCCCATGAATTTCCCTTCTCGGCTGGGGTCCTTCCCCTTTACCAAGCCACTGTCTATGACACTTAACATTTCAATAAAAGATCCATTTTTCGTCGCCAGTCACGAGTCTATCCATAAAAGGTGAAACAAGTTGGCGAGGATGGAGAGAAGAGCAGATGTCAACTCGGGATTTGAGGTTGTTTTCAGACAATTCATGAAGCACCCATTTTCCAAGTTTAGGAACTTTTCCAAGTTGTTGAAGATGACGTTGAACAGTTGTATGGTTTGAACTGAGAACCACTGCCAATTCCTCAACTGATAAAGCAGGATTTTCTTCAAGGGCTGCTTCAAGAAGCTTTTCATCAAACTCAACTGGATGTCCGGTTCAATCTTCATCTTCAAGGGTGAAATCTCCACCTCTGAATTTTGCAAACCATCTTCTACAAGTTCTTTCATTCACACATTCCTCTCCATAAACTGAGTGAATGTTTCTAGCCGCTTCGGCTGCTGAGTTTCCTTTCTTGAACTCATAAAGCATTATGTGCCTCAAATGATTCTTGGGTACTTCCATGTTAGCAGGGTTTTAATCAAACAAAATTTAATTTTATTGTTCTCTGAAATAAAATTTAATCAGTTTAAATGCATCTAAACATAAAAATAATGTTCAGCTCCATTAGACATTATAAAATACTCTTTAAATTTTGTTCATTTTAACAAAAAGTTAAAATTCGGACAGAACTTATGGGATGACCTAATAGATTGTATTGTTTCCTTAAATGTATCTGTTTTAAATTCTTCAAATAAACTAATGTGGGGACTAGAGGTTTTTACTGTTGAACTTGCCAACACTGTCCAGTCCAGCTTGACTTATGGAGTTTTGCCAGTCTTTCTATTTCTACTATAAACTTTTTATTTTATTTCTTATTTTTCATCACCTTCTCTCCATTTTATTTTACTTTCTATATTTAATTCCTTGCTGGAAATTTAAAAAAAAGAAAAAAAAAGGAAAGTGTGTGAAGTTAAATGAAAAATCTTTTGACTTGCATTCCTGGCTAATTGTACCAGTCAGACTTATTTGATTCTAGGACATCTGTTGTTCAAATTATAATGCTGAACAGTTAAAAAAAAAATTATTTATATTCAGATGTCCTCATCTTTGTTGTTGTTATCACAATGTTTCAGCCATTGTGCCCTCTGGCTTTCTTCAGATGTTTGTTAGTTCAGGTAATTTGGAAATTTCAAACTGAACTACAGTGTTAGATTGTTCTTGTTTTGCTATTCATGTTTAGAGATATCTTGTCTTTGTTCTTATTCAATACTGCTAAGTCATTGCTTTCCCAGTCTCTATTGAGTCTAAGTCTCTACTACTTGGTCCAGGGATTGAATTTCATTACTTTTGGCCATCACCAAATTGACAAACTAAGTAGTCTGGATGTAAATAATAACTCCTCATCCCAGACATCCAAAAGTTTAAAGTTAATATGTAAATATTGAATAATTTTAGGCATGTTGTTGTATAGAGAAAATTTACACATAAAGATGGTATTTATAAATTTTGTCATTACTAGTAGTAGTAATTCAGTATTCAATGAATTAGATGTGTATGTGATTGGCATGGAATGTGAAATCAGTATGCTGGGCTCAAATCCTGACTGTTTTGTTCCCTTCATATTGATGCCCTTAGAAAAGGTATGAATTAATTTTCTTCTCATTATGAGTTAAAGAGCAGAGTAGATCAGGCTCTCTAGCCTTGGATGATAGCCAGTCTAGGAGAAAGAAAAGTGAGTTCAAAACCAGCTTGAAGACAGATGGACTTTTGGGTTATTCGAGACACTCACTCACTGCTGCTAAGGCTGTACTACATGTTGTGCCCTTATGATCCTAACAGGTTCAAATTTGCTTCAGTCCATTTTCCCATCACTGTAACATAGCTTTGCTTTGTCTCATTTTTCTTTTTTTTTCACCTCAAACAAGGCAATAAAGCCACTAAGATGCAAGGAGTTATTGAATGAAAGAATATGAGCAAAAGAAAACTTTAACGGAAGATAACAAATAAAAATTAAGAAGACACAATGATTCTATATTTTCACAGTAATTGTTCTGATGGACTTTTCCTCATTGGTATCTCAACTTTACAAATTATTGCTCAGTACTAGATTGGCAGCTAGGTCTCATAATTTAATTACTGAAATTGCTAGTTATGACTACAGTTCTATTGTAATCGTTTCTTCTCTCATGTTTCTCACTTGTGGAACTGTCTTCGGGCTTTCTGCTTTCCTTTCAATTATAATCTTCAAAAATTTAAATGCAATGTCAACTTCTGTTTCTTTGTTCTTTTATCATCCTCTCTGTTACTTTCACACTTAATAATCCTGAGTGGTTTTATAGCCTTGCTTAGGGTGAAATGATTTTTTTAAAATTTCAATTCTTTTACTATTATTGGGATGTAAACAATAATTTTATGAGTCAAGTTTTAATCCCAGTTGAGTTTGTTATATTCACTTTCACACACACACACACACACACACACACACACACACACACACACACACACACACACACACATCAATCCATTTCTTGTCCCCTACCTATAGGTTAAATGGTAGGGTGGACTTTGATCTTCGTCCTTGGTTAGTAACCAGTTCCATCTATCTGGGAAAACCTGCTAATGAGTTCCATCTATCCAGGAAAACCTGATTAGATGGAACTCCTCAGCATGGGAACACATGGTCATCTAAGGGAAACAAAACCTGCCTCAGAGTATAGAGGTTGGTCATGGACCAATCACCTGACTCCTGGAACAGTTTGATTACAGAAACCTCACTAGAGGCTTATGCACAATGAGGCACCAGGCAGATAGGAAGTAATTTACTATTATTAATTACAATGTTATTTCATTAATTTGAATGCTGTGTGTATTTATCTTTCCTTTCTTCTCCACCTTTTCATGTCTGCTTACGGCCATATCACTTTGAAACACAAGTTCCTGTATGATCACTGAAGTTAAGCAATGTCAAGCACGGTCAGTACCTAGATGGGTAACCACTTGGGAATACCAGGTGCTCTAATCTTGGATGTGCAGGTAGTGTAATGGATAATCACTCAGTTTTTAATCGGAGAGCCGAGTTCCAATTCCATTTGGGTTCATTATATTCACTTCTACGCAAATACCGTTGGGAGAGATATGAATCCACATCGTCTTCTCCCAACTATGAGTTAATTAGTAAGACTTGTATCTCTAATCATCATCTCAACAAAAAAATTATGATTTTAAAAATATTTTCTGGTTTTAAATAACGTGAAAAAGGTTGATAAACTAAAAAAAACCGAATCTATCAAAAGCCACCTTTTCGTTGTTGTCCATTCTCTCTTTTTTCTTTCTTTTTTATATCTTTTCCTGTTCCTTTTTATTTCTTTATTCATCTTCCAACTCCTATCAGTTCTTTTAGTTATTTGCACTGAGTGAGCCATTTTCATTTCTCTCTGCAATCCATTTAAATCTGCCATCTTGCCAGTAAGCATTCACTTTCCTTTCACAAATCTCCTGCCTTCACGGCATTGCCTGTATACTTACCCGTATTTTTAGCAGGAAATATTGTTTATCTTGTGCTAATTAACAAAGAAAGTTATTGGCAGTCACCAAGACTAGACACAATTTTACCTTCACTTGTTGTGAATGTTCTAATGTTGCTAATATTGATTTTTATTTGTCATTTGTTTGTTACTGTTGGCCTTTCTGAATGGTGATAAATCTCTCTTTTTCTAACATCTCTGTCAGAAAACCTTTTGGCATAAAGTGTGTGTGTGTGCGCGCGTGTGTGTGCGCGCGCGCATACATACATACATGCATAGTTGTTATCACCAGTTTCCAATCGTAGTGTTTTGTGTCCCCCCCCCTAATTTCAAAATGATCTTTGACTGTTGTTAATAAAAAGTTGCTTTCTGATAAATAAATTCTAATCAGGAACTTTTAATTGGAAGTTATTTTATATTCTTGTCTTGAATTTGTATGACAAAAGGGGGGAGGGATGCCAAAGCTGTTACTGATTGCTTCGTCAACAAGACTTATGAAAATTGCTCATTCTAGAATAAACACAATTCACCTGATGATGATCTGGTATTAATTATGAATGCTAACAGTAATCTTGCCAAAGCAAGTATAAAATATAGATATTTAAAAAAAAAAAAGTAGTTATTTAATGTAGGTTAAGAAAATATGCAAATTTAAAAATCTACTTCTATTTTCTATAATAAATTTTAATGATATATTTTGTCAATAACTTTGAGAAGCTGGAATAGTTTAATTGTAATCCTCTATTTTCTGGTAAGTAGGTTGCAAAGAGCAGTTCTGTAATTTTTTATTTTTTTTTAAGTGGGTTTCACTCTGTATAAGGCCTGGAAGCCACTGAGGGTAGAGGGTTACAGAATAAAAGGCACAGTTTATGCAGATATCTGCAAAAGATAATGGTTAACTTTATACTTGAACAAGTTATGATTGTAGTGATCAGGAAAACATCCTCTTGGAAGTTAGTTCCACAGAACAGTGGTTTGCGAGAAGTTACTTGCTGTATTTTCCTAGCACTCTTAATATGTATTGTCATCTATGTAAGCAACGGCACAGTCTAGTCCAGCCAACATCATATCCATTATTTGCTGGGAAACACCTGGGGCTACTTTTACACCAAAGGATAATGTTCTAAACTTGTAGAGTTCTTTATATGTATTAATAGTCAAATACTTCTGGCATTCTATATTCACTTCGATTTGAAGATATACCTGAGACAGGTCGAGTTTTGGAAAAAAAATGACCACCACTTAATTTGGCAAATATATCCTTTGGGGTTGGTAGGGGATATGCATGTGGTAGGAGGTAGTCATTCAATCCAATTAAAAAAATCTGCACATAATTGAATCTTGTTATTTTTCTTTCTAATATAAACCATTGACGTAGCCCATTCTGAATAATCTATTTTTTTTTTTTCGATAACGCTTCAGTTTAATAATCTATCCAGTTTGGTGTTAATAGACTCCAACACAGCAAAGGGTATCTTTCTTTTAGGCTTAAAAACTGGTATCACATTTTCTTTTAATTTGAAAAATGCCTTTGACTTTGTATATTTTCCGAACTTCTGAGAAAATATTCATAAATTTATTTTTTATAGTTTACTCCTTGTTTCTTTAGCTGTAATCTTTTTCTCTGACGAACAGTTATTTTTCGCCAATTCTATAGTTCAAATAATTCTAGCCAATCAACGACTAGTAAATTTGTGTTGGAATTTTTTTAATATGTAAACATCTGCTTTTTTTTAGTTTTATCCACAAGAGCGATGTTACACGTAATTGTCCCAAGAAAAATTAATTTTTTGCCCAATATTCCTCTTGCTTTTTTTTTTAAGTTGGGCTAGCTGATTTTGTTCATCAATAATTGTAATATTGTTACCAGTGTGCAATTGAAATATCACTGTAGCATTATTCATTTTTACTGTCACAATGTTCTATTATTTGAACTTTGAAGTTTTTTAGCTGGTAGTACTACTTTCAGCAAGTTAATTTGTGTATTTTTTTTTTTGCTTTTTGACTTGCTTTCACTTTGTTTGTAACCTGTTTTTCCACAATTGAAACATATTTTGGTTTTAAATGGACAATCCTTTCTGAAATGAAGCATACCACAGTCATAGCATTGGTTAAGTTTGGCAATATTTTTATTTTGGATTTTTTATCTTGAGACTACTGTCTTTTTTTTTTAACTACTTGTACTTCTGACATGCCATTTTGTTCGATTTTCACTGTATCATGCCTTAAATTGACAATTTTTTGGCACGCTTTCACAACAGTCTATCGTTAACTTTGAATCCTGTTTAAGTTTTGTAAGGATTCAAGAGTGTATTTCCGCATCATTGCTTGATGTTAGACCTTTAACGAAGATTAGACATTTAAATCTATCTGGGGGATATTTCATCCAGTTTAAATTTCTCACACTCACAGTTGACTTTACCAGCATATGTGACAAAATCTTCATCTTCATAAGTTTCATGCACTGCTAACATGTATTTAAAAAAAAAAAAAAAAAAGTGAATTCTTTACACTAAAAATTTTTGATAATATTGACAGTTTCATTAAATGACACTTTTTCTGGTGTATTCAGAAAAATGAAATTTAGATATTTTTCATGTTCAGTGGGGTACAATTTTTGTAACAGAAGACATTTCATCCGGCCATCCTTGACATTCTTCTCTGAAAAATGGCCTCATCCCTTCTGAAATGGATAGGTATGTAATTAAATTCACTAATTGAGTTAGCGACTGAGTCCAGCAAAAATGAAATTGATGCACTGCCTGTTCCTTGGTTTTCCAGAATTGCCTTCAACTGTTTATGATATTTAATCTGCTTCTGCTGCATTTGTTGTACTAGTTGCTGAATAATTATCTTCATACAAGTAGTCCTTAAAAGTGTAGTGTTTTTTTTTGGGGGGGGTTCTTAATAGTAGTATGTCATACATTCTTGGAATTTATCAACTTCTATGTCACCCTATGAATATACATGGACACCACAAAATTCTTTTCTGCAAATTTTAAATTTTCTTTGCCAGCTATCTATAAGCGAAAGGAGGGGGAGATAATTTTTTTTTTTTTTTTTTTTTTTTCTTTTCTATTTTGTGTGAATTTAAATCCTTGTTGCTACTTTTCTGTCTTCATTCCATTAAATGAAGACAACACAATCACGGAATATAATGTCGCTTTGAGTTGACATAGTCTTACTAAATGCGAGCTTGGAGTGAGCTTTAGATTCTTACAGCTCTCTGCTGATGATTCTCAGTGCCAGTATAGACACTATTTGGACAAATCCAGCTCGTATTCTGGAGATGTGTGTTCATCTCCACAGCACTAATGGATGTTATACTTGATGAAGGGATTGGCTGAAATGTGGGAAATGCAAGAGATTAGTCTTTGAAAGAGATTCTTTTCTTTCCTGTTTTTCTAAACCCCCCCCCCTTCCACAATCACTCTATTCTTGATGTAAAAAGAAGTGGATATTGGAACCCTTTGGCTTTGTATTCAGGATTCTCTCAAAATTCCAAGTAGCATGAATTGAGCCATGTTAAATACAGAGCCATATTGACCAAATCGCTTGTCTCGGCGCTGCTTCTTAGCTGCTCAACAGGTTCTGGTTAAATACTGTGATCCTAAGAAATGCTGAAATCCTTCACAGTAATAACTGCACACACCACACCACACCACTGAGCAGACCCTGAATTTTCACCCATCACAATGAATGGGTGCTCTCTCAGGGAGGCCCCGTTCCTTGGGTACCTATTGGGAATTAAGTGCAACCCAGACCTGAAGCAGAACTCGTACATCTGATGCCTCGCTAAAGATGCTGGAAAAATGGTCAGTTCTCTGTACTGCTCAGGTAGGTACTTAACTCTTCCTGCTATCTTCTACCTTTACAACAGTCAGATCAGGCTGAAAAATGGACTACTGCTGTGATATACGGACAGGAGTTGCTTGGTCTTCCTGTCTCATTAGTCCAAAAGCATCTATGCAGCCTTGTGGGTGTTGAATTAATATTCCACTCTACAACCCTTTCCCCACAGACAAAACATTGCAAGCCTCTCACTGTTTTCTATCTCTGTTTCCATGGAATGTGTTCAGGCGAACTATATTTAGTTCCACCAAATCTAACCTTCACACCTAAAACCTGCACATTGTAGTAAACCACCCTCGTTCACTTAATATTCCATTAGTGAAATATAAGTTCCACTTGAGCAACTTCTTCCCACAAACCAGTTTTGTGGAACCCACTCCCAAGAGGATGCTTCCCTGATCACTACAGTCTGTTCAAGTGGCAAGACTGCCATACCATCTCTTCTATACAGGCCAGCCACATAGACTCCCCTCCTAATGATATCACAGGGGGCAGTAGTCTGAGACATCTAAGGCAATTATATTTTTTTTTTTTTTTTTTTTTTTTACAAAATAATGTTTACCCTGTAAGAGGTAGTTACAGAGTAAGATGTAGAGTTTATGGATATATATGAAGATTTTTTTTTTTTCTTTCTCACTCCACCCTCCCTGTTTGTGTATGTATATATGTGTGAGAGAGAAAATCTCAATGGATTTACATAAGAAAAAAAAGGAATTTGCTAAGTGTTTGGGCTAAGCTTTTCAGCACCTCTCCCTACATATTCTCCCATGCAAACAAGGCATAGTGAGCAACTGTTCATCCCCATTTTGAATGATATAGGGATTTTTCCATTTAAGCAATTTCTTAGTTGTACAACGCTTTAGTACAACACAAAGAAGCTGTTGAAAATTACTAGTGAAAAAACAAAATGGTGGTGTGAGTCCTAAGTGGCCAGCATTTTGATCAACTCTTATCAAACAGAATCATTAAAAAGATTAAATAATAAAACAAAATTACCAATAAAAACTAAAAAGAATCTATCTAGTCATCTCGTAAAATAAAAACAAATCACACACAAGCTAACTTAACACCAGGTAGTTTGAGGGAATCTCTTTAAATACAAAAAGACCACTGTTGCCTAAAAATTAAATGATGACCATGCAACACTTAAAATTTTGAAATGGTCGGTAGAGAGTCTTACTACTGACAGAATTTTGAATTCTCCTTGTGTGCTTTAGGTAGTCCATACATTCTAGGTCACTGTGAATCTACAGTCCTGATGCTATAAATTTCCATTGTAAGGATTTCAGCCTTTAAAAGTTGCAACAGTCATTTCTGACATTTAATCTCATGGCAAGAAGTTAAGTTGATCCACTTTTCCAGAATTTGGTGTGGTCATTGAAGATATCAATCATTTTCATCACTTTTATTATTAAATATCTCACATTGTGATAATATAAGGTCTGCAAAGAAAGGTGAAAGGTTATAGGAACGTGGATGATCTAGCAATTAAAACACTTTCTATTCACTTTTGTCTTGCTAAGTTGCTTTCTCTTAATTAAAGTAGCATTTTATTTATTATTTTGCTTTGTATTAAGTATTTATTGTTTTAGAAGTAGTTGTAACAAATTTTATGTTGAGTTTAGATAAATTTTTTTAGTTGCAGTTGTGATAGTTGGTAGGTAGAATAATATATTTTAATTTGTTGGTTTTGCCAGGAGAGTCTGTTCCTCTATTTTTAAGTATTTTACAAGCCTTCTGTTTTGTCAATAAACTTCCATGGAATTTCCATGTGCCCAGATAGTTAATATTTATCACTATCCTAAATTTTTTACTCAATGAAAATAAAGCTATTTCTTTTTGTATATAATTCCCCTTAAAATTTTGCAGAACATTTTTAAATGAAAAATTAGAATGCTTTCAATAGAACTGATGACATAATTTACAAATGAGTTGTTCATCTATGGAGAGATGAACTTGCTAGTCATGTATTAATGACACGTTGTTGCCTAAATTTTTTTTCTTTTTTCTTTTTTTCTTTGATACCTTCAGGCATGTTTTAATTACTTGCATATACCAGCCAATTAACCTGCATAACCATTTCTAGACTTACAAGACTGGAAAGCATACCAAAATCATCTTAATTTCTAGGCAAGGAAAATGACATATCTTGTGTCCAAATGAAACTGTTATTCATATGTCATATTCTTTAGATCAAAAATGCTTTTGACAATTGCTTATTTCAATAACTTGTTTTTTGTTCATGTAAACAATATTAAAGAAAAAATAAGGTAGCCTACTTTATCTGAATTGTTGGTGTAAGGTTGACTTTTATTAAACCTGGCTAGTGATTACTCGAGTCCATTTATGAAAAGAATCTTGTCTATTTTTCTCTTATACATAGTTCCATTTAGCTTATTTTCCTTTCAATATCATGGAAAAGCAGCTTGCAACAGGGAATTTGTGTTATTGACTTATTTTATAAATTCCGCTATTATTTCTTTGAAATGTTACCATTTCCATTTTTCAGGGTTTCACTGCATCTATTTTTATCCCCTCCCCTTTTTTTTCTTTTTACCTTTTGACTCCATACAGTCATTTGCTTAACAACATTTCTAAATTTGTTAATTTCAGGTTTAATTACCGTTCTACTCATTATATGGTTAATAATGGGTTTTACAATTTTCTGAATTGGTTTGATGACCGGGCATGGTACCCACTGGGCAGGATTGTTGGTGGGACTGTGAGTATACAATTGTTTTATTACACTCCTCCTTGTACAAACAATTTTTGTTTTAGGGATTCTGAAACCCTTCATTTTGACTCAATTCAAAATGACATTGATGTTATGATATTGTAAATGCTTGGAAGAAAACCACTTATTTGTTCAGAGTCCCCCCCCCCCCCATAATATTTGGCTACATTAATCTATGTTTTAACATCCACAATAATTTTTTTTTTTTTTTTTTTTTTTTTTTTACATGTATCACTGTAAACAAATGAGAGAATCTAAAACCAATCAGATTAACTATTTGGTCCTTGCATATCTGTAGCTTTCATTTGTATTTTTTCTTCTCTCAAGTGCAAATAAATGATTATCAAATTATTTCTGTGTGTCCATTGGAACCTTTGTATCCAAGGTTTTGGTTACTTGGAGTTAATGGTCTTCCACAATTTTCATTGCAAGAATATATTTCTATTAGGGAATTTTGATTAAGCAACACTTTGATCATCTATGAAATAGATTTTGCATTACACAATTGCTTTTCTGTTGTACATTTTATAAGCGCATAATGTTAAGTAAAATGTAGTGCTTTAATTTCCTTGTTTGATCTACTGTTACAATGTCTTTTTTTATTTATATAATAATATATATATATATATATATATATATATATATAATATGTGTGTGTGATGAGCTGATTAATTGGAACTTTTGGGGATATTGGAACCAGAATCGGAATTTTTAACCTAATTTCCAATTCCAAAAAGTAAATATTATAGTGAAAAGATACAGAAAAAATAACTTTTTTTTTTTTTTTTTTTTTTTTTTTAAGTCACTCATTTTCTTTTATCTTTACTCATGAGAAACACCAGTTATGGGGGAAAAGCACTGATTTCTTATTTAAGTATACACACAAATACACATACATGCATTTCATTTTTGAATCTGATGAAGCCTTGGATGGCAAGACACTTCAATCTAGTTTCAATGAAACGTTTTCCATTTGTCAAATGTCTTAAAAACCTTGCCAGGATTCTGTATCCTATTTTAAAAACATATATATAATCATCACCAGATGAAGTCACTGTGTACAAAAATACTGTTTAGGAAGCTTGTAACATTGAAACGAATTAAAGCAGATGAGAAAAATTATGAAAAGGGGTTAGATTGAGCAGGGAAGTGATGAAAGAATTGAGCGTCTTATCAAACCCAGCCCATAAATAAATAGGGGAAACAGAGCAGGCAAAGATTGAACATTGCTTATACTTATGCTGGATTTAATCAGTCCCACAAACTAAAAGTTGCCCAATCTCTTTCCAGCTTGCCTGGCATGGACATGATTAATGATTTCTTAGATAAAATGTAAGTTGGTCAACCTAAATAAAGTCATCATTTCTTGCTATTCAGTTAATTCTATATTGAATTATAGGAAATTAGATTTATGGTCTTTGGCCACTTGTTAGCATTAGGGATATCTGGTTTTCAGACAAAGAAAGAATCTTGGGCACTTGAGATTAATAACAAGAAACTAGTTGTACATTTGTGTCAAGGGTAAAGGCAGATTGTCTATTTAAGGAACATGCATGAAGTGATAAGAGAAGGTTAATTGCTATAACGGTCTAGAAGGCATGTAGACTGAACAAACACAATGACTATGGTAAGGTATCTATAAAAATATCTGTCTATATTTCTGAGATGAGGTGTTGTCAACTATTTACATTATTCAGACTGTTGTCAACTATTTACATTATTCAGACTGTTGTCAACTATTTACATTATTCAGACTGTTGTCAACTATTTACATTATTCAGACTGTTGTCAACTATTTACATTATTCAGACTGTTGTCAACTATTTACATTATTCAGACTGTTGTCAACTATTTACATTATTCAGACTGTTGTCAACTATTTACATTATTCAGACTGTTGTCAACTATTTACATTATTCAGACTGTTGTCAACTATTTACATTATTCAGACTGTTGTCAACTATTTACATTATTCAGACTGTTGTCAACTATTTACATTATTCAGACTGTTGTCAACTATTTACATTATTCAGACTGTTGTCAACTATTTACATTATTCAGACTGTTGTCAACTATTTACATTATTCAGACTGTTGTCAACTATTTACATTATTCAGACTGTTGTCCTTATTTTTGTTGTCATATTCGCAATGTTTTGGCTTCAAACCTTTCAAAACTTCGTACATGGATTTCCCCAAGGATATATGGCCCAGTGGATAAAAGCGTTGGTTGAAGTAATCTCATGACTTAACCCAAAGAGTTGTGAGTTCAATACCTGGCCACAGCAGAAGTGAAGAAAAACTTGGAGAGTTGAATTACTAAAACTGAGATATCCAGGAAAAACAGAAAAGAACTAGAACGATCTACAACAGTTTACAAAAGTGGTAGATGAAATAAAGGGTTTGGTTCGAAATTCCAACATATATCACCTGAAGAAGGCCGAAACATGAAAATGACAATAAAGATGAGGAAAACACTCTGAACAATGTATAGTGTTAAAAAAAATAGCTGTTGACTGCTAAACAAGGGGTCAGTTGGTGAAACCATTATTGATTGTGTATGTAAATTGAAGATATTCCATTTCAGTCAAAGCATCATAGCACAAATCCAGAAATACATCAGACTAGACTATTTAACAATAGTTTAGTCTGTACACAGTCACATTGGCATCTTTTGCTAAAAAAAAATGAGTGTGAGTCCTGTTCTGTAACCATGATATATTTTTGTTTTTATTCATTTAATGACTCTTGTCTTTAATAAAGGTTGGTAAAACCTTTTGTTATCAGGCAACAAAAACAAACTCTTGTTCATTTGTCAAAGAGCAATGTAATGCTGTGTGCTATACAACTCTAGTCAGTCTAAACTGACATCACGTTTTAGCTTTCAGTGATTCACTTATTTTTACTATCATTGAAATAAATTTAATTGTTTTATTTCTATTTTTTTAAATATGAAATTCTAAATTTTAATATTTGACACAATATGAAATATACCAGGATCTACAAAGTAGGTTGGTTAAGCTGGGCTAGTAGCATCTTTTGTTTTGTTTTTGTGTTGCTAACTGAAGGTACCATATGATGGAATAATGGTTAGAATGCTGACTTTGCCAATCTTTACGACCGGCTAAAAAGTTTAATCCTCACATGCCTGTGTAGTAGGTTCGAATTTAACCTAAACCTGATAAATATCTAAAAAAAGAGAAAAGAAATAATCTACAGTGTTACAAGATGATGGCTTCAAAGTTGACTTTTTTTGTAGTTACTGTGAGTGTTATTACCTTTTCAGATTGGAAAACATTATCACACAAACTTTCTACTTATTGTGTCAATTATAATGTAAATTTTTACCATAGTCATAAACTTGCTATAAAGTATTTTATGACAGCATTGCTGAAACTTTTGTGATAACATTAGTGAATCTTCATTCATTTCTTTCAAGAAAGAACACTTCTTTTTAGTTAACATGGGGAAAATAGATTGCTGAAACTTTTTTTAAAATGAAAATTTAGTTATTTTCAGTAAAATAAAAATTATTTCAGTTGTAAAATTTCTATCTTTTTAGCAGTAATAAAACTACTGTTGAAACACTTCATTCTTAAGTGATTTTGTATGACCAATTTTTTATTTATTTTTTTTCACTCCAAGGCAATAAAGCCACTAAGACTCAAGGAGTTACTGAGTGTTAGAGAATATGAGAAAAATATAATATTAAGGAGAGAGGACAATAAAAGAACAAGAATTAAGACAGTAGCTAATGATTGACATTGCATTTAAATTTTTGAAGACCAAAGTTGACTGGGAAGCAAGAAGCTGGAAGAGTTCCACAAACAAGAAGTGTGATAGAAGAAACTTAGCATAGAATTTACGGTTACATCTATCCATTTAAATTGTAAAATGAGAACTTGCTGCCAATCTAGTACAGTGCTTAAATTCATGAAGTCCTAGGTAGCATAGAGGAAAATTAATCAGGACAATTACCATGAAAATATTTATAGGAAAGGTACAGGGACACTACATTATGGCAGTGGGAAAAGTGACTGAAGCTTGGATACCAGGTCAGGACCAATATTAGTTTGAAGGATTTAGTATTGAGGGTCCTGTTCTGTTTTTATTTTTTATCTTATTGTTTAAGATGAATAAGCCTCTTCATGAAATATGCATCCCAGTGTATAAAACTGAAATCTGAATCTTCTAATTCATATCTGATTAAAGTGTTGTTATATATAAGCTCAATCAATAATAGTCTGAACTAACCACACTATTCAAACAATTTTGCCAGCTAAAAAGTGCTCAAAGTAATTAAAAATGTGCTTAAATTACAAACCCAAATAAAATATTAAATAAGACATGTCTGTGCATGAGCAAAATTGAATTTTTTTCTTTCTTTCCTGTGTTTCTTTTTTCCTATTCTAATTCACCCTTGATTAGTAAGCCATTCTTGCACCCAGCCAAACCTGAGGACCCAAGTGGGAACGAGTTACTTTATGCTCGGAATTCCTGCTGGCAATACGACAACCAAGCAACCCATTAATGTATAATTCTGTATCCATTGCTGAATGTGATAGAAATTAAATATTGTTTAAAATTGCATAATCTACAAAACTAGTTGGATTTTTTTTTTCTTGAATGCAAATAAAATGCCAGCAAAATCCATATAAATTTGTTTCTTTTGGGATTCTAATAATTACTGAAGTACTGAATAATTACTAAATTCTCTCTCTGTTGTACATTTAAGTAAACAATGTAAATAAAATTGAAATAATTATGGTGGGATTTGCCTGTAGCCAGAACAAGAAGTCTGAAATGTTAATTGGTCTAGCCTTTCAGTTAGCTATAAAGCTGGTTAGCTTGTATTTATAGAATGTATGTTGTCTCTGCCTAAAACAGATCAAATAACTAAAGAAATTGATTTCCTTTGAACAATATCCTTGTATTAAAACTCAAATGATCCGGTCCTACTTGTTAGTTTTATTGTATTAAATTTCTCTCTCTCTCTCTTTAAGGTTTATCCTGGCTTGATGGTAACCTCTGGATCAATCCACTGGATACTTCACACTCTTAATATCCCTGTCCACATCAGAGATATTTGTGTGTTCCTTGCGCCTATATTCAGGTCAGTAATAAAATAATTATAATTCAAATGTTAGTGTTTGTAAATTATTCTGTTTGACTGAAATTTAACTTTTGCTGTGATTAATGAACCTTTGAGATAGCAGAAATCTTTGGAACTTCAAAAAATGAATTAATCCATTCCATTAATCTTTTATCACTCTGTATGTGACTTCATGTGCTGTACAAAAAGTTTATCCAGCCAATGAAGGTGACTCTGACCCTGAATTTAAATTTGTTTGAATTTCAAAGTTGTGTTGTCAAATCCTGCTATGGCAACAGAAAACAACTTTGAGTGAAATTAACAAAATTGAGAAGTGTTGAAAAAGAATGCAGTGGAAAGGGGGAGTAATATTAAAAATGCAAAGTGCTAAAGGTTAATCTTGCATGGAGAATGTCCTATTTGAAATCTTTCTCAAAATGAATGGTTCTAAAATTAAGGTTTCGTTTTGATGATATAAATTGATTGATAATTAAAAAAAAAAATTAGATATGAAAATTACTTTAAACTTGCCATACAATCATTTGGTACACTATATTTGTAAAAATGATTCACACCTATACTTTTAAAACTTCACTTGAAATTTTTAAGCAAAATGAAAGAATTCATAATGTTTTAAACCAAGGCAGATAAATTGATGTCTAGTTTTATAAGTGTTAAAACAAAAATCATTTAAATGTAACTAAAATGCAGCAATAATTTTGATTTATAGAAATCCAGAGCTAAACAGAATTGTCTCAATAAGTCATGTGTGATTGTTAGTGGATTTTTAAGTAAAGGAAACCTTTTCAGGATGCATTACATAATCTGAAATTGGCATGTTCATAGAAAAACAAATTTGGAATCAAAATTCAGTGCCATTTCAATTTAAGTACAATATTTTTAGTTTTTTTTTTTTTTACCAATTCCCCACAAGTTGTCACATCCTCACATTGATTTAAAAAAAAATAAAAAGAAAGCAAAAAAAAACCCAAATCTACTGCATAAACAACAGCTTCCCTGTATTTGATTAAATGACCCCCCCACACACACACACACACTATAACTATTTGGCTGGAATTGCATATTCAACAGTAGCGTGTCATTTTAAAAAAAATTGATATTGAAGTTTAATGTAGCTGTAAAAAAAAAAAAAAAAAAAAAAAAAGAAACCTGTTGAAACATTGGTGCCCGTACAATCACAAAAGTTAAGCAATGTCAGGCCTAGTTATTAACTAGAAAAGTGACCACTTGGAAATATCAAGTGCTGTAAGCTTGGATGTGTGGATGGCGTAATGGATAATTGCTTGGAATTGTTAATTGGAGAACCAAGTTGGTTTTTTTATATTCAATTGTGCATAAATATACTCTTGGGAAAGGATTGCCGCTTCTCCTCCAACTACAGGTTAATTAGTAAGACTTGTATCACTAAACCATTATTATCTAGGGAAAAAAAAAGAAAAGATTCTTAGACTCTAAAAACATTTTCTGGCTTTAAATAACCTGCAAAGGTTTGATTAGCTGTAGAAAATAAGTCATCATGTAAAAGTGGCTTTAAATTGTTAATAGCAAAACCTGTCAAGTTTCAACAAGTGTAATACTGAAGAAGTTTCTCTATGCCTATGCAAACAAGGACAGTAACAAGAACTGATGGGTTTCGAACATTTTTTAAAAGGCTCGTCTTAGCAAAATTAGTAATTACTTACATCATCTTACTAACCTATGGAAAATGACCGAGCAAATTATCCCCTAATCTCCATAAAGTTTCTTAGAAGTGGGTATGTTGGAGAAATCACATTAATATTGATTACCTTTTTTATTTTGCTTCTTTGGTGTGCAAAATATTTTGCTCCGTTGCTTCTTAACCGTTTTCTAGATACCAATAGCTTCATATCTCGCACCTCACGCCTGTGGAACTCCCTTGCCTATTCCTGTTTCCCTGACAACTATAATCTCCAACTATTCAAATGTAACGTCAATCGACATCTCCAGTTGTATTGATCTATCCACCATCCTTCTCCACATCCTTTCCTCTATCACTCCTATCTGCTCTTGCTCCAAATCCTCTGTAACCCCTTGCATGTTAGTGGCTTTCAGCCTTGCCTGGGGTGAAAAGCTTAAAAAAAAATACAAGGTAAACTTTTTGCATTACCTTCTCTAGAAATTAATTCTCATTGAACCTGGAATTCTTAATGAACCATTGGAATTAATACCATATGAAAATATTTCTTGCATTCTTACCATACACAACTCTGTTTACTCTATACCGGGAGAGTCTGAACTAAGCTAAAACAACCTGTAAGCCAGCGTTAATGACTGCAATTCAACCAGGTCTTTTTAAGTGTGTTTCAGTTTAGTTGCTAATGCATACTAGTTAATCACTAGTGTTTATTTTTTTATTTTTTTTATTTTTAAATTTTCTGCATTTAAATTACATTTTTACTAAAATAAAGACATTGTCCAAATTAGATCTGCATGCCGTGTTTTTCATTCACATAATTTATCATTTTGCAAAATCGTAACTGCATTTGCTTTCCAATGCTTCCATCTTGAAATCTGATTACTTGCCTATATAAATAGATTTGAATTTAAGGTCAAAAATGAAATTGCAGTAAAAAGCTTTAAAGAAAAAAAAGCTTCTTTCTTGCAACAGTCTGCTTTCTTTTTGTAATTCCTCTTAGTGTATAATTTAGTATATAATTTGAACTGACTTGGTAAGAAAGTTTTTTTTTTTTTTTTTCTTTCTTGTGCACTTGCCTTGATAATTGCCTGTTTATCTAAAAGCTCAGCAGATAGAAAATGACTCGTTAAAAGAACACATTCATCAACATGTGTTTTCTTTTGTAAAAAAAAAAAAAAATCTGTTACAGTTATTAGTGCTAGGAGAGGTCTTGTGCCCAATTCTAACATGGCATAGTCTTATTGCAAGTTAACCCAAGATAGAAAATGATTATTCAAAAAGAGGTGTTTTTTTTTGTTTTTATAACATTAAACAGTGACTAAATGTTCCAAGTATGAATAGTTGTTGCACCAGGGCTTGAAATTAATGCCCCCCTCCTATGGACAATAAAATATTGATTTGGGATAACTTGTTGATTTATTTATTTATTTTTTTTTTTAATTTTATTCTAAAAGCAACTGATTTTTTAAAATAAGAAAATTCTTACTTCCCACCAATAGTGGTGGGATTTTAATTTATACAATGCATCCACACACAAAAATAAACAAAACTTTACCGTTTGTTTTTAAACTGGTGAATGAATCCTGAATGAAGAATGAAAGTTGAAGGACTTTAATAGATATTTGTCTTATTTATCTCTCAATGTGAAAAACCTCAGGATCTAATTGTAAGAACTAATTTTGCTTTAATAAACAAAGCAAGAAAGTTTTTTTTTTTTCCTTATCATATGCTAAATGGAAAATAAAAAGGTAAAAGTAGAATTTAAAAAAATGATAAACACAGAAAATTTACTCACAACACAAGGCAGGTGATTGTAAATTGTAAAAGCAGGACTCCTTGGAGAATTTAAATCATTTTCAGTTTTTTTTTTTTGTTTTTTTTCTCTTGTAAAGCAGGACATCCAGTTACTAAAAATCTGCTCTGAAAAATAAAACTGCAATGAAATTATGACATTAATTAATTAGAAAAGCTTTTAATTGCTTTTATAAATTAGATTTATTAAGGAAACTATTGCCTTAAGGATAAAAATTGACAATGAATAATAAATTTTTATAAGTATTGTTTGCTTTTTTTATTTCTTTTCTTTTTACTATAATAATTTATGATATTATAAATCATTTAAAATTCTGCATTACTTCAACCTAGTTTGGTGGTATTGCTATTAAGTGAAAACTATATTTACTAATCAAAGATTGAAAAGCTCAGAAGAATGAATTTTTTTTTTTTCTTATGTATATAAAATATGTAACTTGCTCCTGTTTGAAAGTATGGTTGATCATACATGATGTAACCAGAAAATAAGAGCGATGACTATAGTAAATTTAAGTTCATCATTCCTAAAATTAGATTATGGAGAATTATTTTCAAACATTTTTAAAATTATGAGTACTTAAAAATTATGGAAAAAAAAAAGGTGCTCACACATTAAAATCTGTCAACACCTTATCAATGCCTGTTAAGTGATCTATGAGTGGCAAGGACAAGCATGTAATCACCACTACTGTTTGTTTTAAAAATCCATTTCTGTTATTTTAAGCTTAAAGTAAATAATTTTTTTTTTTTTTTTTTTTTTTTTTAAATTAATTATACTTTAAATCAACTAATATTCTTCAAATAAAGTTTCAGAAAAGTATATTTTATTTCTGGAAGTTTTTTTAAAACCAAGAATTATCTTTGGTTTACAAATGTGTCAAAAATGGTCGATATTTATCAATTTTCTAAAAGCAGCCAAAAAGTTGAGATACCAATCAATATAATTTCTATTTAAAATACACCAGAGTATTTTGCTTATTAGAAATATCAAATTTAATCATTTAGCTTTCAATTAAAGCTAAAATGAAAGCTTCAAGAAGGCTTTTTCATTTTTAAAAATTCAGGTATTGAAACTGAGTGGAGGTAGCTAATATATATATATATATATATATATATATATATATATATATATACTTATAGTATTCAGTAAATACATGCACATAGATAAATATTCAAATACATCTATTAAATATATTAAAATATAGTTTTAAGGTAGGCTATATGTATGGGTGCTTGATAGCAGAGATAGAGTATATGTAAATATAAAAGTGGACATTGAGGTCAACTCCCAGCAGCGATAGTCTGTTTTATGCCATGTGAGTTGTTTTGGCTTGACTGTTTATATATGCTGGTCAATGGTGTATTATGGGTAGGTCTATTATTCTAACAGTTATTGAGTGGGTGGTCATAGTTATGTTTCAAATTATCCTATAGACTATTGAGTAGAAATAATTGTAGATCCAAATGTAGTTTTTGTGGCTATTTTAGTGTTTAATTTTTTAATTTTATTTTTATCTCTTTAATTATTACTTAAGTGAATCATTCTAAGATATATTTTTCTCATAATATCTCTATTTTGTTGTTCTAACAACTCAAACTTCACTTTGGATAATGATTTTCACTTATTGAGGTATAGAAATCTATCAACCATCTAAATTCTCCCAAAATCAAGAACCATATAAACATGTCGATATGCTATGCATACTAGACATCTTGTATTATAGTTGTCCTGTCAAAGTTTTATTCTTCTCATTCACTTGTGCATTATATTTTCAGTGGTCTGACTGCATTGGCTACATATTTTTTCACCAAAGAAATATGGAGTGCAGGTGCTGGGCTATTTGCTGCATGCTTTATTGCAATAGGTAAGGATCTTTTTGTTTTTCTCTTCTTTTTTTTTATTTCTTTTTTTTTGTTTTTCTTTTCCACTTTTTTTCTTTTTTTTTTTCTTTTTCTTTTTCTTTTTCTTTTTCTTTTCTTTTCTTTTCATTTTCCTTTTCTTTTCATTTTCCTTTCTTTTCATTTTCCTTTCTTTTCATTTTCCTTTCTTTTCATTTTCCTTTCTTTTCATTTTCCTTTTCTTTTCATTTTCCTTTTCTTTTCATTTTCCTTTTCTTTTCATTTTCCTTTTCTTTTCATTTTCCTTTTCTTTTCATTTTCCTTTTCTTTTCATTTTCCTTTTCTTTTCATTTTCCTTTTCTTTTCATTTTCCTTTTCTTTTCATTTTCCTTTTCTTTTCATTTTCCTTTTCTTTTCATTTTCCTTTTCTTTTCATTTTCCTTTTCTTTTCATTTTCCTTTTCTTTTCATTTTCCTTTTCTTTTCATTTTCCTTTTCTTTTCATTTTCCTTTTCTTTTCATTTTCCTTTTCTTTTCATTTTCCTTTTCTTTTCATTTTCCTTTTCTTTTCATTTTCCTTTTCTTTTCATTTTCCTTTTCTTTTCATTTTCCTTTTCTTTTCATTTTCCTTTTCTTTTCATTTTCCTTTTCTTTTCATTTTCCTTTTCTTTTCATTTTCCTTTTCTTTTCATTTTCCTTTTCTTTTCATTTTCCTTTTCTTTTCATTTTCCTTTTCTTTTCATTTTCCTTTTCTTTTCATTTTCCTTTCTTTTCATTTTCCTTTTCTTTTTCTCCCCCTCCTTCATTTCTTCTTAATGTGTAAATGAGAAGTAATGTCATACTTTCTAGTGAAATCCTCTTGATCACTTATTTGATTTTTATGACTGTACAAGATTCTAAATCACTTTGTCTATATTTTTTTTTTGTTTTTTTTTTTATCCTTATTTTTTTTTTAGCCTTAGCTAGTAAGGAATGCCATCTTGTTTAAAGATACTTTTTCATTCATTCACAGTTTCAATGTAACTCCCAAATACTCTATTTGATGACCTATAAGACTCTCGCTTCTTTTCCCTGATTAATAAATTTTCATGAAGCTACAATAAATACATGGAAAGAAAGTTGTTTTGACCTGAAACAAATCAGAGGTGGAAAAGTTGAAGTTCCAGTAACAATTTTTTTTCTTTATATTCCCTGCTGAAATGAGCGTCAGCCTTATATTCCATCAAATACAATATTTTTATATTGGCCAGTTTCTCCTTTTTATCAAAACAAAAAAATTTCCCGTCTGTATCTAGTTGGAAGGAAAGTCCTCAGTTTTTAGAACATCAAATTTATTCAGAAACTGTGAGAATGTTCCTTCCAACAAGATAAATGTGGAAGCCTTTTCCAAAAAGTCCTTAGAAAGTAATTCTTTGGAAGGAATTGGCGAAAGTTTTTTTGAATTCAGGAAGATGAACTTTTCTGAAATGTAAAAATGCTAAACAATGAAAAATCCTTTTAAAATGAATTTTTAAAACAATAGTAATTTGTATCTTGTTCCAAAAAAGCTTTTCATATTGAGCTGATTTAGTACAATGGACATTTTTAGGTTGGTTTTAGTCTGAATTTTTGAATTTGGATAATGAAACTAGAAAATAAGATTTTTTTTTTTTATTAAAAAGTAGGGAAAAAAAGAAATATCTGTTCTCATTCTCAGAATTCCTTATACATCTTGCTAAAATGTATAGAAGATCAGGGAAAAAAAATGTTAATTTGTTTTCTCTAGGTATAATATTTTTTCAGAATAGATTTTTTCCTGAACACATGTAGAAATCAAAGAGAAAGCGGTTATAGAATTTTTGTTTTGGAAAGTAGGAAGTACTGCAGACCTTCACAGCTGAATATTTGTGGAAACAGTGTACTTGATGTAAGCACAGTAAAGAGATTGGTCAGAGTTAAGAGCAATGCTATAGAAAAAAGAAACCAAACTTGTTGACAAGCCCTGCAGTAGTAAGCCAGCTACTGATGTGAATTTGGATAAAACCAAACAAGTTGGTGCTTTTCTTATAAAACTCCATGAAAGGCTTCAGATGTGCTTTAGTTGTGCCTTCAGTTTACTGCAGTCTCTTTGCCACTCAAAATGAAAAAGAAAAAAACCATTATTATGGAACTCTTTTAGAATAGTGTTTTGTCTACTTAAAAGTTTGGGTAAAGTGGATTTTGTGATGGAGCAGAGACTGGTTCTATCCATTAGTGCCCATGGAGGAGGCACTTAAAGAACAGTATTTCTCCAATAATAATAATGTGAACGTAGCTTAGGAAGCAGCCTACAGTCTTCTATAAAGTAAGTGTACATGTAAAGACTGAATACCACAGTTGAGAAGAAGATTATGTTGAGGACTAGATTTGGAATCCGAAGCTTTTTCTGTTCATTTTGTATTCTGCTATTAAATATGTTGTAACTAGAGAAGAACAGGCATTACATTTTGACTTCTAAACTCGGCTATATATTAGAATACTTTAAAAGCCTAACATTAATTTTGAACTGAAACATTAACTTTGTAATTATATATTCATGTAGCTAAAAATTAATATAGAAAATTAACAAATGCCTTCAAACAAGTCAGAAATATTGACTTTTACAATTTCAGATATTTTAAAACTAATACAAAAAGCTTTTCAGATTTTGTATAAAGAATGTTAACATGCCTTGAATAAATCAATGTCACAATTAGTAGCCTTTGATATTTGTGTTGAAAAGAAATCTTACAACTATTTAAGACAATTTATCTACTGTTCTTTTTGACAAGTTAACATTTTTTTTATATAACTTTGCTTTATATTTTAACTCATGAAGGCATGCTAACATATTTTATACAAAATCTGAAAAGTCTTTTGTATAAGTTGAAAAATATCTGAAATTGTAAAACTCAATATTTCTGATTTGCTTGATAAAGGCATTTCTTAATTTTCCATATTTCCATATGAATATATAATAGTAATTTTCCCGACTTGCTAAGATATGAATTAATTACTTTTCTGTTTGCTGAATTAACAATTTGTAAAGAATAAAATACGAACTGTTTAAACATAATTGCATCAACACATACCATTTGTAGTTTTATGTATAAATGAATTGCTCATTGTTGTCTTTGAAGATATTTGAATTGCTAATGAGCCATTGTAGACTTTTATATAACCTGAATTGGCAGGTTATTTTTCTAGTTCCCACTGTAAAAACATTTCTACACATGTTTACAACACTCGTAAAATGCTTTTGAACTTAAACATGCCTATAAAGAAAATAAGAATAACTGATAATGTCCCACACAATGATTATAGAAATACACTGAATTTAAATTTACATAAGCCTTAAATTTTGTGAGCTGTAACTTAAACTGTCTCAGCAAATTTTGGCATTCAATTTTTATCTGCCTACATTGAAGGCTAATTCAGAATCTTTAAAAAAAAAATGTTAATCATCAGTAATTTTGTGATTTGAATGTTTAAAGTGAATTGCTTTTGGATTAGATTTGATTTGTTTAGCGTTGAGAATAGGTTAAATAGCTGAACTGAAACTTGAAGCCACATTTGAGAAATTTGGCTTAACTAAAAAGCAAGATTTGAATAAATGTATTTGCTGACTGAGAGATTTAATATAATTTTATGGTTATCTCATGAAATTTGATATGTTTATGTTGAGAAAATGCAATCTAATGTCTTAAGCTCATGAATGTTTTATTTTTCTTCAAGCTGTTCCATAGTACATATACATACTAAGTTACTAATTTAGATAATGGTTTAATGTATTATGCTGAAGAAAAAAACAAATACCTACTGAAAATCATTTCTTCAGTTCTTGGATATTTTCAGGTTAATCGGTAACTACATAATTTCTTTTCATCCTGAAACTTTTGTAGTACTATGCATTATTTCCAAATTTCATGATGAAATATTGCCCATGTTTTTAAAAAAAATAAATTTTCTCTGTTATCCAAAACAACTTTCATTGCCATCTTCACCAATTTAGATAAGTGAAATGTCATCTTAAAGACACCTTTGTCAACATATTGAACATTAGTAATATTAATCATGGAATTGGCTCATTCCTTTTACTTGTCAGTTTTTCTCTCACAATCTAGAAGTAACTTTTGGGCAAGTAGAAAAATTAGCGTTATTTTCATTGTGAAAGGCTGAAACCATTTACTGCTTGTCAAGTATACTTGTCTCACATGGAACTCACTTCTGGCTTCCTGCTTTCCTGTCAACTACATTCTGCAGACATTTAAATGCAACATCAATTGTTGTCTTCTGTCTCTTTGAATCCTGTTCTTTATATTGACCTTTCTCCTCAGTAATTTTTTTTTTTTTTTTTTTTTTTTTTTTCACTATATTGTTTTTCATCCTCAGTAAACTCTTGCATGGCTTTTATTGGAGGTGGAGAAAAAAAAAACCATAAAATGAATAGGTTGTATTCTCTACAATTTAAAAAAAAAAAAAAGTTTCCAGAAATTGATTCTTTTAAAAAATGTTTTTATTTTATTCCGCATTTTATTGAATGCTTATTTTGAACAATAAAGCATTTGTTCAAATTACCTGTTGTTGGTTGAGCCTGTTGCTAACATTTTTTGAGATTGAAAGTGGCTCTGAAAATACCAAATTTGGAATGTGCTGGTTGATGTCAGCAAGAGAATACATTCCTTGCCATATCATCATCTTCCTATCATCACTATAATCATCATTTTTCTCTTTGTATTTTTTGTCAAAGAATTAGAAAATGCAGATTTTATTAAAATCTGCATTATGGAGCTTCAGATATCTGTGCTAAAATTGACTTGGTCAAAAATTATTGTTGGGTTCATTTCTATTTTCATGCTTCATGTGTTGATTGTGGGTTGGTTTAAATTTTGAAGCATAAATAAGCTTTGTTGGTTAAAAGCACATTTTCTTCTTTTTGATCAAATAAGGGTTTTCCATTTTCAATTCTTATTAGATGTTTGGGAATCAAGAATTTGCTGTTGATACTTCTGAACATCACATATAAAATCCTCTTTTGTATGTGTGTGTCTTTGTCGTCATTCCCCCTCCCTTCTGAAAGACAAATCAAAGGTGATACAATTGAAACTGTTGCTGCTTTTAGAAAATTGATTTTATTTAAGCCAGGTGAACTGGTTTCCTTCACTCAAGATTAGGGGAACATGCTCTTCTGAAACTCATTTGTAGCACAGAAGTGTCATAATTATTAATAATAATAATAATGATGATGAATATGTTGGATAATATTTGAGGAATCTGTTATAAGGTGAGGAAGAATGTATTTCTCATCTAAACTTGTATATAAATTTTATTTATTATATATATATATATAAAATGTACTTTTTTTTTTTTTTTTTTTTCATTATCAGTTTATTGAAAATTCAAATGATAATGATCTTGCCATAAACACTTTATTATTTATTTAAATACACAACAATTAATTTAATTAAATAAAATTAAACATTTCATTTCTTTGACTTAGTTCCAGGTTATATCAGCCGATCAGTTGCAGGTAGTTATGACAATGAAGGAATTGCCATATTTGCTCTGATGTTCACTTACTACACGTGGGTAAGTTTTTTTTTCATCTTGAAGACTTTTTTTCCTTTTAACATAATTATCTGGTCATATCATTTATACCAGCATTTTTCAAACATTCTTTTGACACAACCCACAGCAAGAAGCCCATTTTGCATTGCAACCCATTGTACCTATGTGTAATAAATCAAAGACAAATTGTTCACTAGGCTCATTTATTTAGCATCGACAGTTTATATGTATATTGCTTATGATCTACACCTATTGGAATTGCATGCATCTATTTGTATTATTTGTAGGAATATAAAATTATTACTTTCAGAAAAACAAATTTAAAGGAAATTCCAACACAAAGGTAAATAAGATTTAAAAAGAAAAATGTTATTTAATGAGATGGATGTGCTTGTTCATAAGCATCTGATTCCAGTTGGGAACACGGGAAGACAATACTGCACTCATATCAGGTGCAGTGTTGGACCTGTTCCTATCCTCCTTCTTAAATTGAGTTAATGTGAAAAATCCGAGTTTACTCAAGTAAGTAGTTGTAAAAGGCAATCGCAATAAAATAGCCTTTTTGCTCGGCACTGGAATTTCTCCTTTGTTCTTAGCCCAAAATGAGCACAGATTTAATTTCTCAAAATCTTTAAGTGTGAAGGAACAACTAAGATGCAGCAATTCAGCTTCCTCTTCAGGTAACAAGTTTAACTTGATTATTGATTCAGGTATTTGAAAAAGGTATTTGGTAATCCAAATATCATCTTCAAAAAGGTTGTACCAAGGGATTATTTCTTTCTACCAAAAACATATGAAGCTCAGTTTTAAGTTCATACAACCTGCTAAGTACCTTGCCTCCTGACAACCAACGAACTTCTGTATGTTACAGTAAGTGGGTGTATTGGGCACCAATCTCTTCACAGAATATTTAAAATATTCTACTATTTAATGAGCATCCTTTGATGAAACTTAACTGCACTTTTCAATATTTACTTAATATTTTTCAAAAGTCCCTTTGATACCAGAGCTTGTCGGTGTATAAATCAGTGATTCCAAATTGCATTGTTATCAGCTGCATCCAAAAATCTTTTAATAATACCACTATTTTGTCTGGCCATATTTGATACCCTATCATTTGTAATACTTTGCAGTTTTTCAAGTTTAATTTATACCGCCGCCCAACAAGACAACTCTTCTAATGCAACAAGTACATCTTCACCAGTTGTAAACAGTGTCAAATTTAGACAGCATAGCAAGTCTTCCAACATATCATTTTGCCACACATATCTGATGTAAACTAAAAGGGTTGCACAATTTGCAATATCAGTGCTTTTGTCCAGCTGTATTGTAAACTCTACCATACTGCAGTCTTGCAACAGGCATTTCTTCTAAATGCTCTGCAATTGAACAAATTCTGTGTGATATTTTATTGTCACTGACAGGTACTATTAATTTTTCAGCAGATTTTTCATTAAGCATAGTATGCACAATATCTGAATATGAAGAAAGAACCTTTTCAGTTAAAGTGTGTGGAAGTCTCTCTTTTGCTACATGATATGCAATGAAATATGACGACAATAAGGCTTTCTCACTAACAGTTGTAAAGTGACAAAAAAACCTTTATTGCTGACTGTAAATCATTTTATCTTTCTTTGAATTTATTCCAAAGGCTTATTTGAATGTTTGTTGCACTGTTTTTCCAAGTGTCCTTTTAGTTTCAAAGGTTTCAAACTCTCATTAGCTAGAAGATCATTACAGATCAAACTCTTGAGGCCTGTCATTTCCATTAGAATCCACTCATTTCGTGAAACCATATAGAAAGTATTCCTCACTGTAAAGTCTTGTTATTTTCATCTTATTTGGTGTCTCAAAAGAAGTCAACATTTGTTTTCTAAAGTCATCATCTGTAACAACGTTCATGGAAGTTGCATTTTCAGATGTATCTGTTGATGGTCTGCCTGTTTCTGCCTTTTTTCAAATGATATAACGATTCATCATTAGGGTTGTTTCTGAAATCTTCAAATAGCACAAGTTACAAGTATTACAGGTACAAGTTAAAACAAAAAAATTAACCTGTTCTTAAATTTTGCTGAAACAACAGCCAACTCACCAAAAACTTCAAGACTTCAAATGAATACATCATCTTACTACCCCAGAGAGAATGTACTGGTACTTGACTTCGACATTGAGTCAAATTCAGTTTTAGCTCCACCTTCAGATGCAACTGAATTATTCAACAATGTTAACAGATTTCACCGGCCACAAAGATGAATGCACTGTACACTTTCAAACCTAAGTTTGGGTGCAAGGTCTCTTTGTGTGAGAGAAAACTGACATCATTCAGTCTGCAACGAGTTTGACAAACAAAATACATAAACTCAATGAGAACAAACAATATATATATATATATATATATATATATATATATATATATATATGAGCTTACCTCAGTGAAAAACTAGCGATGATTTATGAGTGTTGTGCAACATTCAGAGTTGTTTATATTCTGCATTTTGCTCTCATTTGTGTATTGTTTTTTTCTTTTTTGCCATGACACATTTTATTTATCTCAGGACCCACAGTTTGAAAGACCCTGATTTACATGACTAGTTTTTAATTTTGGTATTTTCAATTTGATAAGGTAAATATTTCTTTAGTTCCCATTCGCCTTTATATATTGGTTGTATCTTAGAAATTGTTTTTATTGTCAAATTTGTTTACAATATAATCATTTAAATTTTTGTAATGCAGTTTGTAAGGAATGAAATTGCTTCACATGAAGAGGGCATAAAAATGATACAATCTTAAAATTGTTTTTCTGTTTTCTATATGTATGTGCAGCTGCTGAAAAGCTTTCTGTGCCTTGAATTTCAGCGAATAGTTCAACTGATGTTTTTCTTTGATTGGTTATGAATTTCCTGTACATTTTTGATGGCCTTTCTCATTGAAAACTGACTCTTTAGGTATGATAATAATATTAAATTAAAAATTGACTTTCCAAACGACCCAATTCCAATATAATAATAGTAAGAAAAGAAAAAAAACTCCTTTTCTAAATTAGACAAAAATTGAAATTCTACTTTATATTTTTTTGTAGAGGTGTTATGGACCTTGGCTGAAATAAGAGAATTATATTTATTTCAAAATAACCATGCCTCCAACTGATTGGTGTTTGGGACCCTTTTACAATTAATGAAGATAAAAACAAGCTAATTATATTTTTGAAGAAAGGCAAACTTTTTTTTTTTTTTTTTTTTTAACTGACCAACAAAAAGCTCCAAATCTCGTTACTCCCAACGACAAGTAGCGTCAAATATCATTGTATGTGTCACAAGACTCCAGATCCTCAGATTGGATTGAAGGTTGCAACGGGTTAGTTTTGAGACTAATCTATAATCAGTCGCCTACAGATTGTTAATAGATGTTTGGACATCGGAGGAAAGATATTTCACCAGGTTTTTGTGGCTGCCTTTACTGGAAGTAGGACCTGATGAGGAATCTGAGCGATCCAACTTTTAATCAAGTAAAAATTGTTAGTCACAATACCAGTTACAGTTTCTGGCACCATCTTGTCATATTTGTTTTCCTTGAAGAAAGTGGACAGTTTGTATTTTATGACTGCAAATTCTTCTCAATCTTTGATCATGAACTTCTCTAAGAAGGTTTTAAAATCTCTTGTATCCATTCCAGTCATTAAATCTCTTGGCCTTCATCTCATTCTTGTCAGTTTCACTTGTCCATAGATCTTTTTCCCCATCTTACCAAACTCTTTGTTATATGGTAAATGAGTCTGTGGACCACTTAATCAAAATGATCCTTGACGACTAATGAGTGGAACAACGGCACCATTTCATGGTTAGGAGCTTCATCTGTGAAGACCGTTTTCTAACCAGCACATTGTCATGAGATACAGAACTTAATGCTTCATTAAAACTACTCCTAGAATATGTTTCTGGCCAGATGTGGATTTTACTTTTTCCAGATTTGACAGAATGAATACCAAAGACAAACAACCAAAGTCAATGGGAGCAAGAATGCATCTTGGCAAATATTCACATTTGATATTTTGTTTAAATAATCCATGTTCTCTGTTTTGCAGGTTCTGAACATTCTTTCCATTGCATTCTCTAAAAATGTTTCCTCTCTCTTTTCATTTCAAGGCCCTTTCTGCTAGCAGTATTTTTCTCAACCCTAATCAAGCGTTTGTAGTATCTTTAATAGTAGCAGCGCCCAACGCCTGAAATTCTATGACTCGCTGCATAAATAAGACCTTTACTTACTGCTTTTTTTAATGTGAAATTAGGCTCTTCTCCAGTTTTAAAACTGGTGCCTTGGTTTTACATAGACCAATATATTAACCAGAATATCAGAAAAATGTAGAGTTGGGCCTTTTTGGAATCTCTCTCTCACACTCACTCACTAATGAAGACTGAAAAGTTCTGGTTGGCCAAATAGTCTCCTCCCTGCCAAAAGTAAAGTCTGGTCAGATTTAAAGACTTTGGTTGGGGACTTTCAACAATATCTTCATCTTTTCATATTAGATAAAATAATTAGTTAACATTTTTAGGAGCCAAGACGAGGGTTCTTTTACATTTATTTCCTAAATAATTTAATGTGTTCATTTAAGAAAATAATTACTTATGTGAATTCTTTCATAGCTTTGTAAAATTTTAAAAAGCACTTCAAAACATGTCAAAAGATAAACTATTAAAATATTTTTTTGTTTTCTTTAGAATTGCTTATTGATACTTTTATCTTCTGTTGGAGAGATTTATAAAACTTAAACCTTTTTTTTTAATTTCAGATAAAAGCTGTGAAGACTGGAACAGTTTTCTGGGGAGTTTGTACAGCCCTTTCTTACTTTTACATGGTGAGAAATTTTTGTTTATAGAGATGCAAGAAATGCATCCCCCAAGTTTAAAAAAAAAAAAATAAAACCACAGTCTCTAGTATAAACCAATTTTTTTTTTGATAGTACTAAAGGGAAACCTAAAATGTAAGAAATGACATTTGGTGATAACTAATCAGTGTTGGTATTGATTATGTGATGTATAAAGTTGTCATTTTTTTTTACTAGTTTTATTCATATGGAGTCATAGTGTCATTATTCAGTCATTAAAGTAATTTCCTTTTTTTTTTTTTCTATAACCTTCTGTCATCATTCAGCTAAATTTTATTTTCTTGTAAAAAAAATAAATTTGTGGAATTTTAGAAAGATTGTTGCAGGGAATAGTAATTTGAAAAAGTGCTGTGATCTTGAGAGCATGCCACATGTTTTTCATTTTGGTTTGGGGGGATCATTTCACAGAATAACATTTTCAGTATGAGAACAGCAGTCATCATATGGTAAAATCACTGCCCAAAAGAGAAAAAAACTGTTCTCTCTCTGGGCCTCATTCAAACGTGCCAATTGCTCATGGTTACCGACTTGTACACTTGCAGTTTGTCTAGAGTTCAACAAATCCTAATAAAGAATTCCCTTTGAATCCCACAGCCACTCTTATTTCCTCTGTGTTCAAAATGTGAGGAGAGGAAGTTCTGCTTGATGTCCTTTTCCTAAGAACTGCCATTTCAGAGAACAAACTCCCATCCGGCTGTTTCCTTGAACATTTCAAGTCGACTGCCAATAATTATCTATCCTCATAATCTCCACATCCTACCACTTTCTTTTCTGCTCATATCTCCTCTCTCATTCAGCATTACCATTTCAACTGTAATCCTCTGCCTTGGTTGGCTTTTGAGCTTTGTATTGGGTGAAATTTAAACAAGAAAAAAAAACATGCATTCAAAGAAATTCAATTTAGGTTGAGGCAGTCTTGCATCTTGATATAATTTTCGCTTGTTTTTGGATTCTTGCAATAAATCCAGTTTTCATCACTGTGGACAAAACTGAGAAATTCCTTGTGGAATTCATTTCCTTTCTTTGTAAATTCTTGCTAAAGTTCCTAAACAACATGGCTGACTGATCTCTTTCTTGCCAGCTCATATGTTGTGCTGTTTTGAGTAAAGATAAATCTTTCTTCAAATACTTCCTGTTCATCAGTTTTCAAGCCCTAATGCCTTTCCATCATGTTCTCTCTTCTTGGGCTCAGATTTTTCAAACTATTCCCAGCACATTTTTGTGCTTGCGGCAACATTACTGTAAATGTCAGTAATCCACTGCCCAACTTCTGTGGTATTCTTCAACCCCCTAGAGCAGTGGTTCCCAAATGGTACAACGGAAGAGGATAGCAGGTGAGGTGGAATGATTGAAAGACAATCTAAGATTTAGAAACATTTTCAAAAAATTCATATGCCAAAAATAAATATTTCAAAATTTAAAATTATTGATTACTTGTAATGCATGCATGAGTCCCAGTATAAATAACTATTGACCGATTTTATTGTGCTATATTTGCATTATATCAAGTATTAAGAATATAGTAATAAGGGTCTGCAAATTGGTGGAGAGAGTTATCAATGATAGTATTCTGACTTCGAATCCGTGGTTATCTCCCTTTAGCCCTCACTGTTTTTCTATTTTATAAATGTACTTTTTATCATGTAAAGTTTGAGGCACAAGCAAATTTATTTCTGAATATGCAACCCAGAGAAAAAAAATGCTTGGGGAACCACTGCTCTTGAAGAAACACAAGGATTAAATACACCCACCTCCAAATTCATCTGTGTTCCTCTCAAACCAATAACCAACAAACTTTTCAGTAAAAAGTTTTTAGAGTATGAGCAAACAAGCAAATAGAGCTGAATAAACTTCTTACACTTCTGCTGTGCAGTGTGATATAATGGTTATCACCTCGGAATTGATAATCAGAGCCAAGTTTAAATTCATTGGGTTTGTTACATTCATTTACATGCAAATACCCTTGGGTAAGGTATGAATCTACTTCTTCTCTCCCTCCCTAGCTATGGATTGAATAGCAGGTCCCATAAACTAAGCTGGCAACCAGTCTATTGAAGAAAGAAATGGATGCTTACAGCAGGAAATCTGTCTCATCACTCGGGCCTCTAAAGAGGCCTGGTCACGTATGTCACTTGACATTGTTAAAGAAGACATTGAACTTTTGCAACAACCTTGCATCAGATCAGGAATTCTATTTGTACACCTTGAGAGAGTGCACATTGATAGTTCTGTCAATAAATTGTTCTTTGAGTATATTGAGTTTGATAGTTGTTTTTCAACCCCCCCCTCCCCCCCCTCCAATGTCTTATAAATTTAATCTTGTTTGACAAGTGCACACAAAAAAAATAGGTATTCTTTTTCAGTAGGAAATTTTTTTTTTCTCAAGGGAAATTTAGGTGGTATTACTTGAATTTATGAGCAGAAAATGTGTTTTTTTCCATCTTCTGTTGTGATCTATTTACGATAGAAATAACCTCCTTAGCATGTGAATTTATTATTCAACTGATTGAAATGTTCATCTTGTCTCTTTTCCTTTTCAACTAGTCTCACTTTAAATTACTCCAGAATTAAGATGTTCAATAAAAGAAAAGGAAAAAAAAAATGGCGCTCAGATACAAAGCTTCAGAATTTTGTGAAATTCTCTTAACATATATTTGATGTCTAAACTGTGTTGTCCCCAGTCCCCTAAAACGAGTGCGACCTCCTAGGAGAATGTCATTATTGTGGCAGATCTGAATTCTTCTTAAAGTACAATTATTAAACTTATTAGAAGCTTTCAGTTCCACAATGTTAAGATGGCTCAAAACCATCAAGAAATTGGGGACAAACTATAGGACAAAAAGATCCTTTTAACTGTTATCTACCAAGTATAACTTAGTTTTGACACAAGGTCACTTGCGTGGGGCACTCAGTGATGATCAAACTCACTATTAATGATCTACACTTCTAACTTGCTGACTGTTACAACATCATGAGGCACTGAAGATGCTTTCATATTAATGTCATTGGGAAATTAAAATTTTACAGCCAATCAGATTGGTGCTGTTATTGTTTCTCTCCTACTCAGGGTAATTGGGTTAGGAACGACTACTTGGACAATCAAACAAATACAACGTTGCTGCAAAGTGATACTCTGAGTTAAAATTCTTTTTCTTCTATATGCCCTGTGCCTTGAGGATTTTGGCAATCATGGCTCTCCACGTCTTCCTATCCTTTGTGGCTCTAAGTAAAGTTGAGCTTTTCACTGTCCCTTTTCTGCCATCCTTTTACACAAACTTGTTAGGTAAGTTCTTCATGGTCTCCCTCGTCTGTCCTGTGAGTGCCAAATTCTCCAAATCCTCTCTCCTCATGTTTCCTAGAAATTTCAACTTTTTTCTTTCTTTTCTTCTGATTCTATGTATAAGCCTCATTTTGTTTACATCTTCCTTAAAACTTCCTCATTATTCACATGTTCAGTCAGTTATTCTCAGCATCCTTCTGTAGAGCAACATTTCTGTTGCTTCAAGTCTCTACTTCATCTGTGAGGAGATTGTCCAGCATTCACAGCCATATAGGATGATATTATGTAGCAGTTCAATACTCTTTTCTTTGTTTCTAATGAAATTTTCCTGTTTCTTAATACTTTGCTTAGCATATGGAAGGCATCTTTTGCTATTCCAATGCACCTTCAGATTTCAGTGTCACATTTTCTGTCATCTCTTGTAACACTTCTTAGATAGTTTAAATTTCTGTTCTTGCTTTTTCATGTCTCCAATTTGTAGTCCACATTTTGAGCTGTCCCCCATACATTCTGTCTTCTTAGAATTGATGTGTTGAATTTTTTTCCAGCTTTCCATTACTACATTGTGTTCTTGCCATTTCCTTTCTGTGCCTGCTAACAATACTGTCATCTGCATATCTTCTGTTGTTAAGACTGTATCTGCTAATAATAAATCCTGGTATGACTTTTAGTTCTAAGATATGTAATGATAATGAAACTGCTATCTTCTTACTGTCTTATCTCAGTGGTTGCAAGGAATATGAGAATCTTTTGATATCAATTGTTGTCTACTTGAAAGAAAATTGATTTCAACCAAAGTCAAAGGATCTTTTCCTTCTGCAAATCCTACAAAAATCACCCTTTCTATGCAATAATCATAATGATTTTTTTTATTTCTCTCTTTTTGAAGGTGTCAGCCTGGGGAGGTTATGTCTTTATTATCAACTTAATCCCACTCCATGTCTTTGTTTTATTGCTTATGAGACGTTATTCAAGAAGAATTTATATTGGTAAGTTTGTCTCTAAGGTTTTTCACTTTGCTGACCTTTTTTTGTCAGTTTTATTTGCTTATTCCAAATTGTCAAGATGTGTAAGCGATGATGAATCCTTTCAAATTCCTTGCAGAAATTCAATCTTTTCACAAGGACATTATCTCGTACGTTTTCATTAAAAGAAATTTTCTAAATTTAAAATTCCCAACATCCCTCATTCATGTTGAATGTAGAGTTATACCAACGTAACAAATTTTGACCGATGAAGTCCTAAATGACGAAACGCATCGCATAAAAACTTTTTTCCGCTTTGTAGTACATGCCCCCATATCCCCATTAAAGTCTGATGAATTTTGTAATATTTGGAAATAAATTAGCCAGACAATAACAGAAGAATTGTTGAAGAGATTGAAATGATTTTTACAATGCTAATCCAAACTGCTTCATGTTTTGATTTTGAGAATTTGCTGGTCTTGCTTGACATTGGTGACGTATTGACTTCTGAATAATCTGGAACTACAGCCTGTTTTTATCAAAGAAACAACCTCTTTAGCTGCTATTATGACATTACAGTATTGATCAATTTTGATCATTGATATTCAGACAGTGTAAAAAGATTTAATGAATCAGGATGCTCTTGTATTTTATCAATGGTAATTAAGTTTTTTTGTTTTGTTTTTCATACAGGAGTTGAATCCTACATGTCTATCACCTATCTTCATACATTTTTACAATGTTAAGTTTGTAAAATTAGTGTATCTTGGTCTAATTAATGCCCAGAAAGAAATTGAACTGGGAGCATTTGTTCTCTCTGTGGCTATAAATATCTTTATGAAGAGTTATGTAGCAAAGCCAAAACAAAAACTTCTGTATAAAATATGAACATATGATAAAAAGATCTTTGTTCCGGCAAAGGTGGTAATTTTTTTTCTTTTTCATATTTAAATGTAAAATGTCTAAATTCTTTGCAGTTAGAATGCATATCTACTTGACAAACTCTTTTTTTATCTTTTTTTTTTTTTTTTTTAATGATTGGTTTCTATTCAAAATGAAAATTTCATAAATTTGGGAAATTATGAAAAGCCATTAAAATTATGTGAAATGGTTAATTTGCTATAAACATTTCTTTTATCAAAATGAACTCATTTTCTTTCTTTCTTTCTAATTTCCCTTTTTAGCTTACAGTACATTCTACATTGTTGGTTTATTGTTATCAATGCAAATTCCATTTGTTGGTTTCCAACCTATTCGCACAAGTGAGCACATGGCTGCAGCAGGTTAGTGTTGGAGTTTATTCAAGTCTTTTATGGATAAGTCTATTTGTTTCTCAATATCAACAAGTACAAATTTCTGCTCTTGGCTGGTTTATGAAATTCTATGTAATTATTGAAATAAAATATAAAATCATCATCATCATAATAGAATATGTTTCTGTTTTATTAAAATCTAGTTGTATGACTTTGTTAATCTCTTGATGGAATTAAAATATGTTTTGAGTAACATTTGCAATTATTGCAGTGGGTGGGACTTATTTATTTTTTAAACAGTGGCTAAAGTGCATTTTATTTTCAGAGTAAAAGAAAAAAAAAAAAGAAAATACTTTTGATAATTTACAGATATTTCAATTTTATTTTATTAACTTGTGTCATTTTTTTTCTTTTCTTTTTTTCTTCTTCCAGGTGTGTTTGCCCTGTTAAATGCCTATGCTGCTCTTCGCTATATTCAGTCTCACCTGACCAAAGCAGAATTTCGTTATTTTTTCATAATTTCTATTGTTGGTGCTGCTGGATTAGTTTTTTTGACTGTTGTTGGATTAACATGGGCAGGTAAAGCTCTCTCATATTTTTTTTTTTTTTTTTTTTTTTTTTTTTGCATCTTTTCATTTTTTTTTTCTACAATCTGTTCTGTCTGCCTTTTCGACCTAATGTTATGATTCTAGCCAATCAATTTAATTCTCTCATTTGTTCATATTGTCACTAACACTTCTCCTCAACCCCTCCTCTCTATAACAACATTGTACATAGGGTGGCTTTTAATCTAGTGATCTCATAATTCATTAACTTTGGGAAAAAAAAAAAAAATATATGGGGATGCTCAGCCCCCAAAGTGTGGTATTTTCCTAAATTTAGTTATTTTGTAACAAACCAAAAAAACAATGAAGTTCTTTTTTTTTTCTTTTTTTTAAGATGGAATAAAAAATAATTTTTCATAAGATGGCTGAAAAATATCAATAAATTGTCAATAATAAACTATTATTCAGAGATCTTCCCAGCTAGTGATATGACACACACACAGAGTATTTTATGTGTAAGGTTTTACTTATTTGGAATTGATCAAATAGATTTGTGATACTTTTTGTCATAACTTTTTTGTTCATATTTGAAGATGAACTTGTCTATATCCTTTGTATTCACTCCATAAAATTATGCAAGGATGTAATCTTCCTGTTGTGGAGAGGAACACACATCTTCTCCAGAAGAGGACTTGGATTTGTCCAAATAGACTGACACTAAGAATCATCAACAGGAGTAAACAAATAGAGTTAGAGATCTAGCTTATCTGCTTACGTCAACTCCAAGTGATGTACTACTTGATTGTGTTATCTTTATTCAATGCAATGAAGACATAACACTTTCATATTAAAGATTTTTAGGCAACTAGTACATTTTTGCTTATGTTTAAGTTGTTATTAATATTATGTTTTAGCAATAGGAGTACCAGTTGTTGTTTTTTGGGGGGTTTTTTTTCCTAAATATTTAGAAAATCAAACAGAATTTTACTGCAAAGACAAAACTTGTTTGTTAGTCTTATTCTTTCCACTATTTGTGTGACTTAGATTTTTTTTCTTTTTTTCTGTTTTTTTTTTTTTTTTTTTTCCATCTTGTACAGGTTTTATTGCTCCCTGGAGTGGAAGGTTCTATTCCTTATGGGACACTGGCTACGCCAAAATCCACATTCCTATAATTGCCTCTGTATCAGAGCATCAACCAACAACTTGGGTTTCTTTTTTCTTCGATCTTCATATTTTGGTTTGTGCTTTCCCAGCTGGTGTTTGGTTTTGTATACGCAGCGTGAATGACGAGAGAGTGTTTGGTAAGTGGCAATTAACCAAGTATCACTTTATTTAATTTTAGAAGTTGCTAAACTCTTCAATGGAGTGACACTTTAAAACTTTAACTTTTTTTTTTCTTTTTTTTTTATGTTTGCCTATTAAAGATTTTACAAGCTCATAATTCTGAACTCTTAACTCAACCAAACAAAAGAAAATCAAATTTGAAAATGTCTTTTTCATAACCTCATAAGTTATATTCCAAATATGAATTCTCTAATGAAAAATAAGGTTTTGTATAGAATTGGATTTTCAAATATTGGCAGCTTTGTAAAGTACTAGGGTTATCAATATATGTGCGTGTGCGCGCGCACACACAGACACACACACACACCAGAAACAAAAAGTTTATAAGCGCAATGCTAAAAGATCCAGTAATCGATGCCAACAGACAGAGCTTATAATGATTTCCTAAGTGTGCAGTTAGGAGAGGGGGGGGTCATTGATATGACAAATTCAGCTGTGAGTATGTCTCTCCAGTGCTGGTCTCATTAACCACAAGAAGAGGCATGTTGATAAAATACCTGGATAGCCACTAATAACATCTGAAGTAATAAAAATGTTTTTATTAAAAATAAATCCATTAATTCTTTTGCGATTACTTTGTTTTGGATTTGAAATCGAGCAGATACGAGTTTTATAGAAAATCTGAACGAAATGTGCGTTCCTTCAAAAAGGTAAATGGAACATTGCTGGGCTGTGACCCTCTGTGGCTGAGAGATTGAAAGAACACCATATCAGATGGTCATTTCTCCCTACAGAGCGTTACATGGGTTCAAGCCCCACCAGAGAGCACCTTTTCTTTATAAAGTTTTCTTGCATGCACATGCTGATAAACAATACATACTGTTTAAAAAAACAAAACCACAAAAAGAATCGGGTTGTCTATTCCAGCCCAGGTATCAACTAAAAATAATGTTTTTTATGATGTTTGTTTTTATTGCTCTTCTGGCTTGCAGCTAGCTGCATCATGTTGAAATGCCAGTTTTTGTATGATCACCAAAGTTAAGCAACGTTAAGCCTGGTCAGTACCTAGATGGGTGACCACTTGGAAATTGCAAGTGCTGTAAGCTTGGATGTTGGTGTAATGGATAATGGCACTGAATTGAAAATCAGAGATTTGTGTTCCAATTCTCGTCGGATTAGTTATATTCACTTACGCATAAATTCCCTAGCGAAAGGTATGAATCTATCTCTTTTCTCCCCAGCTATGGGTTAATTAGTAGGACTTGTATCAGTAAGCCCTTGTCTCCCAAAATTCTTACAATCTAAGAATATTTTCTGGCTTTAGATAACCTGCAAAAGTTTGGTAAGCCATAAAAAATACAAATCGGTCAAACTGAGAAATGTTTATTTATATATTCTGTATAGATTCTGTATAGATTCTGGCTACTTATGGCCACAGATATTGTGTGATTATATAAAACTTCAATTTATATTGTTTTTTCAAAATGTAATTTAATTCTTTTGTTTATTTTCTCCAGCCGTTCTATATGCTATCAGTGCTAGTTATTTTGCTGGTGTGATGGTCCGTCTAATGCTCACTCTGACTCCTATTGTTTGCGTACTAGCAGCAATTGCCTTCTCTAAGACTTTTGAAGTATATTCCAAAGATGACAGTGTGAAATCTAAACAAAAGGAACATTCTCAAGAAACTAAAAATGACCGACTTTATGATCAAGTAAGTAACTTTTTTAAAAAATCTTTTTCTGGAATAACAATACGTAAATCTTTCATGTTTCATTCTTAGTTTCTTTTGTTCTTGTTTCCATCACTTTTGTTATTAAATATCCCACATTGTGATGATAGGAGATCTGTCAAAAATGGTGAACACGTATGAGCACAAATTTATGATCTAGTGCTTGAATGGGGAACACGTAAGACACAAATTTATGATCTAGTTCTTAAAGCACTTTCTAAACCTTTTCATCTTACACATTTTCAAGAGTAACTTTTTTTTTTTTTAATTCTAAATTAAATTATAATTGCCATAAGGAGTACATTGGAGAAACCTCAAGGAATTTAAATAAAAGATTATATGAACGCAAAAGTGATCTTTTACAAAACAAATGCTTTAAATGCTGTATCATCTATAGTAACTTTGCATCCAGGTTCTTACGTTTCACCATTCCTGGCAGATCTAATAACATAAAGAGTCTTAATGAAATCAGACTATATACCTGAAATGCATACTAAAAAAATCTTTAAATTTAAAATTCTCAGTGTGCCTTGTTTGTGCACGTGCATAATCACATCAATGTAAACTTAATCTGATGAAGTCCAAATGGACGAAACGCATCACACAAAAACTTTTTAATTTTGTCATTTTTATAATTTTAACCAACTGCTCCAATAAACATTATAATAAGTAGCATTTAATATTTTTGCTGTGTGTTCAAAGAAAATGTGTAAATTCACTTTCATGTTTAGGTTTTATTAAAATTCTAATTGTTGCTTTTTAAAATGAATATTCCTGAGGAGTAAAGTTAAAATAACATAGGTGTCAAGGGAAAAACTGTGTTCGTTTGTTTTTTGTTTTTTCTGACATGAAGGCCCAAGATGGCCAAAATGTTAAATTTATCTCAAAGGATATAAAACTGCCTAAATTTTAGTCTTTGTAAAGCTTTTGATTCTGAATTTCTCTGGTGTAGAATTTTTTGGATCTCTGAGAAAAGATGTATTTTACTTGGAATCAAATGTTTTCCTCTCTATACAAGAATAACAATGAGCCTCATTCAACCTGATCTTTTTAACAGCATCAGTTTTATTTGTCTTAATTGACTCTTTCACAATGCCACCAGAATTTCAAGTTTTGATTACTTGAGAAACTGTTTAGAAAATATTTCTAGAAATATACTGGCGCTCCAAAAGAAAATGTCTATATTATAGGAGTTGTTGGCACGCATTGTAATTTACTTAGACTATTAAAATTCTCTTTACATAATCAAAAGTAACTTGTAAATTTCAATAAATATATTCCAAATAGTTCTAAAGGTTATCTTTCAAAATTCTTGTTGCAATTGCTGAATATCAAATTGTTAATTAAAAATTTTTCACATTTTTCTAAGAACATGCTGGTAACATTTGTATATTGTGTCTTTCTTTCCAGGTCGGTAAACCCAAAAAGGTGAATGATAAGCCCAAAGAACAGGGGTTAGGCACCAATATTAAGAGTACAATCAACATAGCTGTAGTGATGATGTTAATGCTGTTTGCTGTCCATTGTACATGGGTTACAAGTAGTGCATACTCAAGCCCTAGCATAGTTTTGGCATCTTATAATCATGATGGGTAAGGACCTTTTCTTTTTTTTTTTTTTTTTTTTTTTTTCTCAACAGCTTTCATACAGTCTGTAATCACAATTAAAAATTTGTTTTATCTCTCAACTGCAGTTTTGTATAAATGCCAATACAGGATGATATTTGGTGGCAAGGAACTGCAACAGAGTTGGTTAGATGTTTACTATGAAGAGTTTTCATTTGTTGCTGAAATGAGTCACTTCAAAAGTGATGCCTCCTAAATGGGATAAAATCTAAACACATGATGGAAGTGAATTTATACATCTTTCTTTTTGTTCTTGAAATTAAACAACAAAAATATTTAAACACTAATTATTCAGTTATTTATTTACAAGAATAATTTTATATTTGCTATATTCTAAAAACTAATACAATTAGAACTAATGCAATAATATTTAATATTTTATAAAGTTTGAATCAATTGGCAATTAGCTGATGTTTTGCCAACCATTCCAATAAATAATCTAATAGTGTTTAATATTTTTGTTGTCGATTCTCAAGAACAAAGAAAATATAAATTCACTTTCTTCATATCTTTAGGTTTTATTACAATTCTAATCATTGCTTTTTAAGACAAACATTGCTAAAGTGTGAAGGTAGTTAAAAAAGCAGTGTCATGGTGGGGGGGCGTTCTTTTGATGCTGTGTTTTGTGGCCATGTTTGCTGATATATTTTTTTTTTAAGGACAGAAAATTGTTTAGTGACTACTAAAGGTTTACTAGTTTTGTTCATTAAAAATTTAAGTTTGGCACATTCTTTATAGTTTCAAGCAATATTTCCATCGAAAGGATTTTGATGTAATCTTTCTTCTTTCAGGAGTCGTACGATTTTGGATGATTTCCGTGAAGCTTACTTTTGGTTGCGTCAAAATACTCACGATAAAGCTCGTGTGATGTCCTGGTGGGACTATGGCTACCAGATAGCGGGAATGGGTAATCGAACAACTTTAGTGGATAATAATACTTGGAATAATAGTCATATAGCTTTGGTAAGTATAAATGCTTGGTTTTAATCTTAATTCTTAATATTGTTATACGTGCGTTTTTGCCGTTGATGACTTTGGTTTTTAAAATATCTGTTGTCATGCTTTTGTAAATTCCTCAGATGAATTGGGATCAAATATGAATCAGAATTTGACAGAATGATAGGATAGGGAACAAATAGGAAACATTTATGAATCTATCCTGTTCTGCTTTTATTAAAGCTTCATCAGAGAATGAGATGTAGAGAGAGACAAGAAAAAAATATTATTATATTTTTATTTTTTGTTTGTTTTTAATATTTCTCCATATCTCATTTTCTGATGAAGCTTTAATAAAATCAAAACCTGTTAGATTTATAAACATTTTCTATTTGTTCTTTATCCAATCATACTCGCCCTTCTAATTTGCATTAAGCATTTGTCTGAATTGGTGTGTGACTTTTCAAATAAATCAAAGATTGAGGAAATGTCAGGGAACAAGATATGTTTTAAGTTTTAACCAATGCTTTACTTCGTATCATCGTCTCTTGAAACATCTGTGTGTTGTTTTTTTTCCGAGCATCTCTGACAACTTGACAAAATGGGATGACACACCACGAGACCCAAATTTGCTACACTAGCAACAATTTATTAGGCATGGCTTGTTAAGGATCACTATAGATATCCTTGACGCCCCTCCCTTAAAAAAGGGGGTCAGGGCAGCTTAATGCATTGGAAAATTCGTAACTGATATTTTTAGCAATGCTATATAGTAATAGTGTTGTTTTTTAATTTAGGTTTTCTCTATAAAAAGACTTGCTGTTGTGTATCATTTAATAGAACGATTAACGGAATCTGAGTTAAAAAAAAGAAAAGTTGAACATCAATGTTTTACTTGATTCAATTAAAAACATCATTGAACATCAATGTTTTACTTGATTCAATTAAAAACAATAAAAGTGCAGTTAGTGAATTTTTTAAGTTTTAATTTATTTTGTGCTTTACTTTGTAAGGGGAAATAAAGTTTTCTTATTCTCTTATTACATTGTTGAATATTATGTTTATTTAATTATATTGCTGACAGAATTGAAACTGATTAATTTGAAAACTAATTTATAATTGAACTCTTCACTCTGCTAAGTAGAAAGTTTATTATAACAGTGTCATCACATTTAATTCATTTCTTCTTTGGCTTCAAATGTAATGCTAGATTTTGTAGCACATAAATATATTTTGATATATTTTCTGTCCGAGTTAATCTTTGAACATGTGTAAAAAGTTATCAGAGAATTAAAATTTGAAAAGAAAACCATTTTAATAATAAACAAATTGTGGTCAATTTTCAAATTGTGAAATATCTCTAACAAAGTTGCAGCATTCAGTATTCAGACAATACCAAGAAAATGATTTTTTTTTTTTTTTTTTTTCCCCTTCTTTCAGGTTGGTAAGGCAATGTCCTCTAATGAGAGTGCAGCCTATGACATCATGCGGTCACTTGATGTTGATTATGTCTTGGTCATTTTTGGTGGTGTGATTGGTTATTCTGGTGATGATATCAATAAGTTTTTATGGATGGTACGAATTGCTGAAGGTGAACATCCCAAAGATATTCGGGTAAGATTACCTTCTTTGCTTTTCAGTTGACTTTTTATTCTTCTGAAAAATAAAAAAAAATTTCTTTCTAGTTTAACTTAACATACAAAAGTGTCAAGTGCCTGTTTGTCATTGCCACTGACATTTTCTAGTCAAGTTTTAAACATAATCAACCTTGCTCATAAATTAAAAATATAAATTTAAGTATTTATTTATAGTTTTAAACGTGTTTCTTTTCATCACTTGAAATATTTGACATTGACAGAAGCTTTTGTGATCAAAATAAAGCTTTGAAATACATGGCAATGTTAAATCTTTGTGCCTGCCAAAAAACAAGTGTCAAAAGGACAGTCATTCCCTTGACACCGCTATTACTGTATATACATTTGACTCCCTTGGCAATATTTATTTACAAGTTTATAAAAATATGAACCAACTACAATTCAATATTTATTATTTACCATTTTATTAAGAAATAAATTTAAAATCTTTTTATTTGAAATTTATTTTTAAAAAAATTACAAAATTATCAAAATATGCAAACCAACTACAATGCAATATTTATTATTTACCATTTTATAAATAACCATGAAAACCTGTTTTTTATTCAATCTAATAAATAGTGTTTAATATCTTTATTGTCAGTTCTCAAGAATAAAGAAAATGTATAAATTCATTTTCATGTGTTTGGGTTTTATTAAAATTCTAACCATTGTTTTTTTAACAACAATAAACATTGTTGAGGGAGTCAAAAGTGCATACAATAATAGCAGTGTCAAGGGAATGACTGTTTGTTTTCTTGTGGGTACAGAGGTTAAATCTTGCCAAATATATATTTTCTGGAGTTCATTGACAGGTGATTTTTCTTTTGAAAAATATTTGTATTTCTGATTAAAGTAGGTTCAGATAGTGCTAATAAACACTTAAAAAAAAAACGAAAAATTGCAGTCATTGCTGCTTGTGTTCATTTTGGTAATGCCACATAAAGTCTTGAATTAAAATAGATTTTCTTGTAACTAATAAACAATTTAATTTTGTCAAATCAGCTTGTAGGGGAAGAAGAGAAAAAAACAAAAACAAACGTGAAATGACTCCACTGGAGCAAACCAAAATGTTAACCAGTGAAAGTTGTGGGTAAAACTGTACAAGAATTTTCAAGAGATTAACAAGCATTTATTGACAATCTGTGCATCACAGAAATATGTAAAGTGGCATAATTATCTTAATTGGAGAATGAAAATCTGTCCATCAAATTGAAAATTTCTTTGCACATGACTTAAAAAGAACCCAAACTGTTTATTACAGGAATCGGACTATTTCACTCCTCAAGGAGAGTATAGGGTGGATGCTGCTGGCTCATCCACCCTCCTCAATTGTTTAATGTATAAACTATCTTACTACAGATTTGGACAGCTACAAGTAAGTTACAGTTCTCCTTATTTTTTGGGGTGGGGGGCAATTCCTTTTGTTTGAGAAATTGAATAAGTGTTTTCTTTTCTAAACCTACAGTGTAAAAACTGCTATCCTATTATCAATTTTTTTTTTCTTTTTAAATTTTATTTCATCTTATATTTAACTGAATATTTACTTAAAAAACAAAACAAAAAACAAACAAAAACACACACATCCGGTCAATAGGATAGCCAAAAGCACTCTGATATGTAGAACATTTGAACAGTTTTTACACACTTTATGTCCAGAAAAGCACTTATTCAATTTTTCTTGTGTCCGTATAAAAAGCTTAATTGTGGTACCTTGTCAGTCGTCTTCAATGAAATAAATATATATATATATATATATTTTACTATAAACTGAAATAGCAGTAGTTTGTAATTTTTATGTAATAAAGAATTATTGCCTTTTGAATCTATACAGGTGACAGAAGTTATGTTTGCAGTACAAAATCCCTTTTTCACTAGAAAGAATGATTGACATCGTTGAAGTTTGTAGATTGTCAGACAAAGCATACCAAATTTCAAATGAAGACTTGCTTCAAATTTATATCAACTTTCCATTTGTAAATGAAAGGGAATTGTAAAGAGAATTTGATGCTAATTTATAGCCTGTTTAATCCTTTTGACATCCTTTACCTAATGATTTCAATTCTCAACCATGAAGCTCGTTTCCCATTGCACCCCCCCCCCAAAGTATGGCTTGTTAATTTCAATGCTTCCAAAACAAAACGGCTCCCTTAATCATGTGAGGCGCTCCATTCTGCCTTACATCAGCATGGCTGATGCTGACCTCCAGGGGAGTGACTCATTGCGCCTTCTCAAGTTAAAATGCTCTGCTGTCATGGAGTAGGCAGACTATATTGAATCCATTGCTATGTTAGCTGCAAAGAAAATTGCTTTACTGTATCTTGTTAGACAATTTTTCTTTTCAGTATCTATCTTATACAAGTCTACCATTCATCCAGACTTAGAATATTACTGTCACATATGATCTGATGCTCCTGCTATCTATTTAGAGATTTTTGATAAAATCCAAAGAATCGGCAATATTATTGGTCCTGACCTGGCATCTTGGTTTCAGTCACTTTCTCATAAAGCCATAAAGTTGGTTTCCTGGGCCTTTTCTGTAAATATTTTCATAGTAATTGTTAGGTGAACTCTTTGCTATGGTACCTCGACTTTATGAATTTAAGCACAGTACTAGATTGGTGGCAAGGTCTCAACAATTTACAATTGAATTGGCTGGATGCAACCGTGAGTTCTATACTATCAGTTTCTTTTTTCGCTTTTGGAACTCTCTCTTCTAGCTTCATGCTTTCCAGCCAACTTGGCATTTAAATTTCAAAAGATTTAATGTCATTTGTTATCTACTGTCTTCCTGATTATTCTTCTGTTGCTTTTGCCCCCTTATTAATGTTTCTGCTTTCTAATTCTTTCACACCCAGTAATCACTTGTGTCTTAGTGGCTTTACTGCCTTCTTTTGCAGTAAATCCAATCTAAAAAAAAACCAATGGTAATTGTTTCGGTTTTTATTTGCTATGTATATTATCAATACATGTGTTTTTATTGTTACCAAAAGAAAAAAATGAAATAAATGATATTTATCTTTCTTATTTTTATTTATTTATTTTCTTTTCTTTTCAGCTTGATTTTAGAAATCCCCCTGGGTATGACCGTACCCGTGGAGTTGAGATAGGAAATAAGGACTTTGATCTCACTCATCTAGAAGAGGCGTATACAACTGAGCATTGGTTAGTGAGAATCTATAAAGTAAAAGACCTTGACAACCGTCAAAAAGTTAAAGCTAGACGACCAATCAAGAAAACTATGAAGAGACACACATCAAAGACAGTAAGTAAAGTTTTTATTTTGATATATCTATAATTCCACACTTAGAAGATTAGTCAAAATTTATTTAAAAAGAAAAATTGTACATTTTCATCTTCTTAAACGTCTGCATATGAAGCATTCTGATTTACTTGGATTTTATAAGAGTAATTTTTAAAATAATACTCTCATAGTAATGCATGCATTTGAGATTTTTATTTTTTAATTTAGGTTTTCTCTATGAAAAGACTTGCTGTTGTGCATCTTTTAATAGAACAACTGAATCAGTAAAAGAAATGTCGGACGTTCTCGTTTTACTTGATTCAATTAAAGGCAAAAACAAATGCGGTTATTAAAATTAAGTCTTAATTTATTTTGTGTTTACTCTGTAAAATATTACCATTTAAATAATATTTCTGTTATAATTTTTTTCAATTTTAGGATTACCTTTCTAAATTTCCCATCCTATTTTATACAGAATCTAACTGCAAAATATCAATACATTTATCTGACAGGCTTTGGACTGATTCTTGAATCCTTTTTTTTTTCTTTTTCTCCTCTCTCTACCAAGGCCTAATATTAAAAATACAAATGACAAAAAGTCAAGAATGAAATCATTGAAAATTAATTTCACTTTGAGGACACAATCTGTTCTTAAAATTATTAGAATATTGAGTATATAAGCAAAAAAAAAAAAAAGTTTCACGTGGTATGAAGTTTGTTTGTTTTTTTTTTATACTTTATTGGCTTAGAAAATGGCTTCCATACAATACTGATAGCATGCACGCACACACACACACACACACACACACACACACAGATATATATATAAATAAATAAAATAAATCAGTTTTAAATTTTCCAATTTCAGGCTCTTCGCCTTCATCCAACTTGAGACAAAAAAAAATTTAAGTTCTTTAGATTTACCGTTTTAAAATGTCATCACATTTTAGTTCAGATGGATATTTTATTCAAATGGCTTAAAACTATAATAACTGCTTTGTTCTTAAAATAATTTATATTCCACTTTTTTTTCTTTCTTTTTTTTTTTTAACAGACCTTTTCATAATCAATAAATCCTTATTGTGATGTTGATTGGTTTCCCTACAAAATGGCATGCAGAGAATACGTTTTCTTTGCTAGGATTTCTCGAATGGGCATGATGATAGACGTCATACACACTGTTTACTAAACAAAAATAGGGCGTCTATTTCAAATACGAACTGTCCACCATAATATGGTTTGAAAAAATAAATTCTAGACGCTCAGTGTTCAGTCCAACTCGTATTATGCAACAGTAAACATAAGTTAACTAATTTTGTAGTTATCTCCCTTGTAACATTTTTCCCTTTATTTTTCAAAACAATTTTTTTAAGAAAATCTCTCATCATGCGCGCGCACGTGTGTGTGTGTGTGTGTGTGTGTGTGTGTGTGTGTGTGTGTGTGTGTATATATATATATATACACACACACACACACGGTAACCAAAAAAGTTCTGTCCGTTTTTTGATTAGTCATTGAATGAAGTTGAAATATATATACGAAATGCATCTAGCAATTATTTTCAAATTCGGACCGCCGGAAGTAGGAATATCAGACGTTATAAAAAATATGCGCACCGTGCCCGGCCATCAGTTATAAGCCGGGCAGCTGTGAGAAGGATAGAAGTGTCTAGAGATCTCGTTCGGAGCTGTTTGCTTTACTACTTCAAAGTGGGTTTATCAGCAGCTGCATCAAGTCGCCGCATATGTCAAGCGTTAGGGGATAGTGCAGTGGATGAATGTACTGCAAGGCGTTGGTTTTGAAAATTCAAGTTGGGACATTTGTCTCTCCATGATGAGCCTAGCAGTGGACGACCACAGATCTTGAATGACGGAGTCCTGAAGGTAGCCATTGAAGAGGACAGTAGTCTAACATGTGGTGAACTTGCAAGACAGTTCAATGTTTCCGATGAAACAGTTAGACTTCACCTGCACCACCTAGGTAAGACGTACAAACTGAGCAAGTGGGTTCCGCAAACGCTGTTGGAGGTCCACAAGGGACAATGAGTGGCAGCCTGTGTATCGCTGCTTTCTCGCCACCATACCGCATCCTTATTCAATTGAGTGCTTACCAGTGAAGAAAAGTGGGTTCTGTACGAAACTCCCAAGCGTTCCAGACATTGGTTGTCTTCTCAGGATGCTGTCCCTCACACTGCAAGACCGCCTATTCACCCATGCAAGATTATGCTTTGTGTCTGGTGGACAGGTCGTCAAGTGGTTCATTATGAACTACTACCAACGGGCCAAATGGTCACTGGAGACCTATACTCGTAGCAATTGAAACGTGTGCAACAGGCATTGCGCCAGAAGGAGCCAGCACTGGTGAATCGGAAAGGTGTGCTTTTCCTCCATGACAACGCCAGGCCGCATGTCACGCGAGTTGTCAGGGATACCATACAGCAACTTGGGTGGGAGACTTTGTGCCATCCACCTTATTCACCTGACCTTGCGCCATCTGATTACCACCTCTTCCACTCCCTGGATAATTACCTTCGTGGAAAATCTTTCACCAATGAAGCAGACTTGCGCAAAGCCCCCCCCCCCCCCCCGAGTTCTACCACAAGGGCATTGAACAGCTGGAGGCACGTTGACAGAAGGTGCTGGATGCCGATGGCGATTACTTCGAAGACTAAATATAAGTTACACATACTGTGAAGCTTTTCTTTTTTTTCCTTTAAAAACGGACAGAACTTTTTTGGTTACTCTGTGTGTGTAAAAAGTTTTCATTTTAAGCATACTTACTAAATTACCACATTCAAACTATTTTTAATTTTTTTTACATGAAACAAAATAAAGCTGCATATATAAAAACAAAACACTTCTATTTGTTTAGTCCAGTCATCGTTTTTGACAACTTATTCATTTTGTATTCAAATATTACTATCAAATGCATGGCTATAAATAAGTTTTGAACAGCACAATGACAAAGGCAGAAATAGGTAATAGAATGCTTTTGGAACAATATAGTTTGGCAGGTTTTTATTAAGTAAGGGAGGAAAGTTTTTAATTTTGTTGTCTATTTACAGTGGGTCGTTATTATCTGCAGAATCACAAACTATGATTTCATTTATCTTTTGGTCAGCCCAATCAGCAAAACTTTCATATTCAAAAATTCTGTCAAGCAAAACTACTTTGCAAAAATATTTCAAATTAGCAAAATATAAGCAGCAAGAAAAACCAAATGTGTTTTGTAAAAACTCCTTGGACATACTTCATATAATATTTGGTATATCCAAGGCGTATATTTCTTGATGGGATTTCACTATCTGCATGCAACTTATCTGCCAAAGTCCAATGGTCTTTTTGTAAAAATCACCTTTTATAGATACTTTTTTTGTAATTTTTCATTTTCTCGAATACTTGTTAACTTGTTGCTTCCTTGTTTTATTCATTCGACTTTTCTGTTTCTTTTTTCACCAGGCCAAAAGAAAACAAGGTCGTATCAAGGATAAACCAAAAATTAAGAAAGGTATTAAAAAAGGCAAGAAGTTGAAATGAGGATCTTTCTTGCTACAAATATAAAATTGCCCCTATCAAAACTTGGTCTGTGCTTCACAGATGGCACTAGACTCTCCCCTACCCCACCCCCATGCCATGGGTCAAGCTCAGAAGACAGCCAGTGTCAGTATTTGAAGCCATTTCATAAGCGGACCACTTTTCTTTTTATTTTATCCTCACCTTTCCTTGCTTTTACTTCAGTCTTTTTTTCCTTTTTCTCTTCTGATAGTTTTTTTTTTTTTTTTTTTTTTTTTTTACATCCAGACAAAAGGCACTGTTCATTTTGTTTTTGTTTGTTTTCACTCCAAGTTGAAAGTGAGTATCACAAACATTTAAGGAGAGAATGATTTTCTAACACCAACTTGGATACCCCCACCCACCTTCTTCTCTGTTTTTTTTTTTTTTTTAAATTTATTTGGCCTTAAGTTTTGAGACCACTTGGACATTTAGTTTTGCTCTCAATGCCCATCTCTTGCTTTTTTTTTTTCCCTTTCTTTTATAAGGCAGTATTGGGCTTGACTTAAGAGTTAAAAGGCAGCCTTCATTCCATGCTGGGACAGACATTTGAGACATAAATTTTGAAAAAAAAGAAAAAAAGAAAAAAAGTGAGAAAACCTAGTAAAAAAATTTGTCATCCCAAATAATTAAAGTGCTAACTCTTCAATGCAAATGCTCTTCTGTTATTTAAGGTAAAAACAGAAACCAAAACAAATTTAGTCTTTTCTAAAGTGGTCATTTCAGAACGGATGGCTGAAAATTTCAAATACTGAAGATGAGCTATTTCCTCATTTTTATTTTGAATTTTTTTTTTTTTTGTTTCCAAATGTTATTTGTATGAATAAATAAGAGTTGTAGAAATTTTTATTTATTTTTCTTATTTTTTTATTTTATTCCCAATATTGCAAATAATTTTGAAATGCCATTGGACCATGAAGAATTCATGCTGCCTTGTTTCTTTGATACAAACTCAAGTAAACCATTGGTAAGGGGTGGAGGAGGCAATGATTTTTTTTTTTTATACAAATAAATTGAATTCCTCTTAGTAATTAAGAAAAAAAAAATAACTTGAAGAAAATGAGAAAAAAAAAACTGAAACATCATGAGTAATTCTATGCTAAAAATTACTTGACATTTTGCTAACTGAAGTCTTTTAAAGAGATCTGTTCCAGAAAATGGATATTTCCCTCTCTTTTGGATTTCTTCAAATAAAATGTGGATATTAATTTGTCCTTTTATAATTAACTGGTTTAAATTTTGTAAGAACATTGGCAAATCTGAACTTTCATGACTGAAAAAAAAGAAAAGTGTCAAAAGGACCATTTTTCTCTTGACACCACTACTATAAAGCAATGATTAAAATTGTAATAAAACCTAAATATGATGAAATTGAATTTGAACAATGCCTAGCAGTAGAGATAGTTAAAATAATAGTGGTGTTAAGGGTGGTGGGGGGGGGATTGCCATTTTTGGCATTTTTTTTTTTTTTTTTTTTTTTTAAGGCATGATGATCGAAATTTGCTGAAACATTGTTTTCAGATTTGATAAGATGCTTTCAGAAATGCTAAATAAGTGGCACTTTTTGTAAGCTCATCTTGATGTGGAACTTGGATTGAAATTATCCTGAGACCGAACTACAAAATAGGAATCAAGATAATTTTCTTGTCTACTTTCCAATGAGGCAAATTGCGACATTTGAAAAAAAATTTTTTTTTAATTCTACATAAAATGGTAAATCTAACATTGTTGTTAATCAAAGTTATGACTTGAAAACAAGAACATTGTTTTAAATTTATTTTCAAGTAAATTCTAATGATTTTTTTTTTTTTTTTTTAAATGTCTCTTGTTTATAGCTCTTCATAATTTTATTTAAAATTAAATCTAAATGACCATGTGAATGAGTCTGTCATATATTATTCAATGAAAATTTGCAGATGCATTCTTCCACATTTTTGAGTATACAGGTTGACAATCCCATATCCAAACATCTGAAAAGCAAATGTATTTAGCGTGGAGTTTGGTTTTCTGCCACTTACATATGATGTGGCAACAGGTGTCATGATCGGCTCAATCCCCCCCCCCCCCACTTCCCCAGCCTGGCTAAACATCACAAGCCCGCCAAACATCACTTGTTGTCAAAGCACTTGTATTGGGTAGACGTGTGCTGTTTGCTGGTTTGTTTTTTTTTTTTTGTTTTTCCTGTTATAACTTTTGTGACATTCAGTGAAAATATAAAAAAAAAAAAATGCAAATAATTTTAGTTTATTTCATGCTGTTCATTTAAATTCTACAAGTTTTTTTTTTTTTTTTTTTTTTTTTGCTGAAGTAAATAAACTTTATTCATTACTTATGGTCTTAATTATCCCTCTATTTCATTTATCGGTATATTATTCTATAAATAAACTGTAATAATATTTGTAGTCTGTCAACACCCCCCCCCCCCCCCTTGTGTGTCATAGGTTTTTGCTGCAATATTGTTTGAATTTCTGAGAAATTAAAAAAAATCAGTAAACAAAACACAACTGTGCCCCAAAGATTTCAGATATGGGATTGTGTATCTGTATTTTTCATCTATATGAAATTTAAAGAATTCTCAAATTGTCTTTTGTTTCTTTTGTTCTGCAACATGTTGCTTTGTTCAGAAGGAATGTTTTTCAGATTTCGTATTAAAATCTGAATTGGCAGGTACAGAATACTCTGTGTTGGTTTATTTCGTCTAAGAATAAAATAGTTTTGGTGAGTCTTTGTGATTGCTTTCAAATTTTTTTATCATCTAGTTACTGTTCAAATTTTTCTACCGTCTTGGGTGTGAAGCAAGCAACGTTTTTGCTGATCATCTCTTACATGCTTCTTAAGGGTTGTACAATAGTGCTTCTGATGGGAGGAAGAAACAAAAGAAAAATGAATAATTACAAAAGAGCAACTTTACATATGATCAAGAAGTATATTTCAGTAAATCCATTCCCCGTTTGAGTAGAGAGACTCTGTGTGTGTGTGTATATATATATTGATTACTTATGGTCCTTGATTTTTCTTTTTTTTTTTATATATATATATATGCACCTTTTTTTTGGTGCAAGTTCTTTTCTTTATGGTCTGTGTGTGTGCTCATGCATAGATTTTTATTTATTTACCTAACAGATTTTGTTACTTAAACATAATAAATTATTTGAGTAGATGCTCTGTTTATTGATTAAACGGTATATTTATTTATTTATTTTCTTCTATGAGCTTAAATATTTCTTGTTAGAAAAATATGCACTCTTTGGCAGAATTCAAGCCTGCATCCCCCCTGCCTGTAGAAATCTAAAGAACTTTAGATCCAACTTGCTTTAAACTGACCCAGCCATGGAGTACATCGATATTTAACTTTCGTTGACCGATGATGCACTCTTCATACAGGAAAGGTCACAACTATCCAGCGACAAGTGTTTCAAATTATCCTTTGGCGCTCTCTCTCTCTCAGTTTATCATCAACTGATAAATCCATCCCCAAGTTGTGTTGCATTTTGTTTCTCATTTGAGCCAGTATGTGCAAGGCACCGCTGAAGGTGGACATAGGAGAGGATGCCAATGCAAGAACTTGTTGGGCAATGTCAAACAATGGTTAGGTATAACGATACCAGAATTGCTGATAGCTGCCATTGATAGACCTTTATGGAAGAGATTTAGTGTGACTTCTGCATTCGGACCCCCCCCCCCTTACAATTAAATGATGATAATGTACAAAAACAACGGAAGATGAAATGAAGAGCAAAAAATGAATTCGGTCCTCAATTTGGTGTTTATTTCAGTGAGGTTCCCAGTCAGATTTAGTATTCTCTTTAGTGGTAGGTAGTGGCACCTGAATCCCTTCATCTCTTCTTACTCGGCTACTACCGATGTGACTAGTTGGATGGATGGCTCCTCTCTATTCCACTGCCTACTTGTATAAGTCTGTTTGAAAGATGTTTCTTCCTGCAAAGTGTCACATGTGATCATTTATTTGTTTCTTTTTTTTCCTCTTTCGTCAAGTTGGTTGCTGCTTTGGACATGAGATTTCAAAGACTTAATCTTCCAGACATAAAAAAAATAAATAAATAAGGAGGCTGCTTAACTCCAATAACATAATTTGGGGCCCACTTGACTTTGTATGTGCTTCTGGAGAGGCCTGTAGGGATACAAAAGGTGATCATCTCCCTTTGGTAGAGAAGAAGTTGTGATGGCTGTTTAGTGACAACACTTTATAATGACAAAAGTAGCTAGTCAGTTAGTCTGCTTCCAGGAGTCACACTGAGCAGTTGCCTCTTTTTTTTTTTTAACTTTGCCCCCAGGCTGAGGCTAAATATGCCATACCTAGCAGCTTACATATGCCCTTGCCTAGCAGATAAATTGGGCCTGCTCAAATCTAGAATCCTAAATGTGGCTTCTCCAGAAACAAGAATCTGGCAGACCCAATCCCCATTGGGAATTATTACAAAGTAAGACCCTATCTTTTTGTTTCCTTTTCACACTGCTTTAGTGTTACAGTCTCTTTGAGTTTGCCTATTTTAATTTTCTGACAAATCTTAAGTTAATTATTAGATACGAATAAGCTCATGTTGAGTTCTACAATAAAATAGCCATAGAAATTCCCCCATCGCATTGTTAAATATCCGAGCTGAACAACTTCAACAAAATATTGCAATAACAATCATAAATATGGATGCTGGTCGTTATTTTTAGAAGTAAGGGGGTACAAATGAAAGGATTTGAAATTGAAAACTTTTTCCATTTCACTGAAACAGTCGTTAAACACTTCTAGCTTCCCTTCTTTCATTTTCTCACTGAAACCAAGAAAAAACAAAAATAGAAAAATTTATTAAATATAAAAATTAATGTGTGGGATTTCTAGTTTGCAATATGACATTGTAAATTAATCTTCTACAGTAGATCAAAACCAAAGATGTTTGTACCACCAGGTCATCTCTTAAAATTTCTTCAATTTAAGTTCATAATCTGGCATGCTTCTTTTTTTTTTCTTCTTTTTAATGTATCATTATGGATTCAGCATTCAAGATTATGATGTTTAAAAACATTTTTAAATTTTAAATCATGTAGAAGGCACATGTTTTTGCTAATATAGGGGGGGGGTCAATATGGGGGAAGCAATTTATAATGAATTTGCATTGTTAACTGAACCTCCTTATAATGATGTAACACTATTTAGCTATGGTAATTGGCTAACTAATTAACCATAGAAATTAAAACAGAAAATAGACTTTCTTAAAGCGAAAAAAAAGAGCTATAGCAAAAGATAGACTGATTGACGTTAAAACAAAGATTTTAATTTTACAAAAAAAAATGTGAAGAATGTAGCAATTGTAAACTTTTGGTAATCTCCAGAAAATTACAAGTGGAGAATTGAGATTTGACGAGATAAAAAGAATTTGGTTTCTTAACAGGTCAGAGATTCCATGATAAAGCTGACTTGGAGTGGGGAGCCAGATGGCAAACTTTGACAGTGATTAATGAGACGGTAAGTGACTTTTGGGTGGCCCAGGAAAAAAAAACGTGATAAAAAAATTATAATTTTAAGGAGGCCAACTTAGCCACACCCACACTGCCGAGAGATAATTGGTCGTATGGTAGCATGGTGATAGGCAGAGGTGAATGGATGAGAAAGGTGGAGAAGATGTTAACACCCACTGAAGGGATTGGTATGAGATATCAATGTGAGAGAGAAAGAGTCCAGGAGCATAGCTCCCCTCCGACCTTCCCTCACGAACGACGGAGACCTCCCTTCACCGAAATGGGAAGTGGTTGATTTTCCAAAAATGGGAAATAATCACTTTTCCTGTCCTGACAACAAAGAGATTTCTTGTTAGAAAGAGAGATTATCGAGAACCCCAGGCCATGTCGGGCCCACACACTGGGTTTTGGTCGGTACCCATATAAACGAACGACGGGTCCTTCCAGGACAGTGCAGTTGAGTTGAGCTGGTTTTGAACCAGGGTGTTGCCCCGCAGAAGCTGACCAAGAGATTCCATGACCGACTTCGCCGATGCTACTGATAGCAAGTTATACTGACAAACGAAGTTAAGCCAGCATTTAAAAACTAAATTAGTTGACTTACGATACCAACTTGCTTGAAATATAGAAGTGTCATGTTTCGTAGGAAACGGGTTGGGAGAAAAACACGCTCCTAGACGGATAAAGTTGAATTGTTATTTCTTAACATACTTGAACCTCTTGGGTTTTTCTTTCATTTATTTTTTTTTTCTTTGCACTTGTGCAATGTCACCTTCAATTTGGACTCAGTTGACACTACGGCCCGACACCTGATTGATCTCGTCTACCTAAGATCAAAGTCACAATGTGGATAGGTTAGACTTGAGATCAAGACAATTACTCCAGTAACCAGACGTTGCAGGTGGGCTGTGGGCAGTAGAGTTGGCATTGAACCGGTACAACTGGTGAAGCCGTTAACATCGACGACCAGAACTCGACCCTGGTGCCACATATTGGTGCCGTAACCACTGGATTCGATCCTGGACAGCTGAGTGTCATATATTGGTATCCTGATCAGGGGATTTCGCTGAGTAGCGGTGACCACCGAACAACCGGGGCACAGGCTGGTGGCAGCAACAAGCGTCAACCCCAAAACGCTGGTAGAAGAAACCTTACAGCTTCGCGCCGCGACTGGGAATTGACCACGGGCTGACGGCTTGGTGTCACAATGATGATAACTAGTTTTAACCTGTGAAAATTTCAGTTTTCCCATTTGAAATTTCTGATGAATCTTAATTCTTCAGTTAATGATTAAATAAGCTTGTGGCGAGTTCTATGAAAATAAAATATCAGTAGAAATTCTATTGCATCTTTAAATATTTGAGCTTAATAACTTTAACAAGATATTGCAATAACAATCATAAATATGAATGCTGGCCGTTATTTTAAGAAGTGGGTACAAATGAAAAGATTTGAAATTGACAACTTTTCCATTTCACTGAAACACTTTTCATTTTTTTTCATTTTCTTACTGAAACCAAGTAGCATCTCTGATATGTCTTTCCATGCAATCAAAGCAAAATAGTCCATTATTTATGAGGTATTGACAGGGTGTAATGGTAGTGCAAAATAATGGAGAATTATAATTTTGAAAAATGTTTTACTCTTTACATGCTATTTCAATTGCTACTAATCTTATTAGATTTGTAGAAAATGGCAGCTATGCAAATAGTTGCCAATTGAAAAATTTTAGGAACAAAATCCAACTCTTATTCAGTGCATTTAAATCCTGTAAATCAACATGCAATTGTTTTTCTTATTTATGAAATAATATATATTAAGTAAAATTGCAAATTAAATATATCGGATTAACTTCTGTTCCATTTTTGCCGTTTTAGTGTAGTTATAGCAGATGTGAAAAGGGAGACAACTTATTGTGGAACCAGTTTTTCTATCTGGAAAATTCTGAATTTTAATAAACTAGAATTTTTTTTTTTATTTTTATTTATTTATTTATATTTTTGCTGCATGCTAATGTTTGTTGAAATCCTCACAGAATTTAGGATTGTTGAAGTTATCACTCACCTTTTTTTTGTAGAGATTTACAAACTATGTTTTGTTCAATTTCACAAACCAGTCAATGAAACTTAGAGAAAAGATATGCAAAAAAAAATTATTGTATTTTTGTTATTTTAATCATTAAATTGTTTTTAAAATAGTGGAAGTATTTTGTATGTTAAATAATAAAACTTTATTTTATTTTAAAAAAAATTAATGAAAATTTATTAGACTAAGAAAGCTACACACCGTAGCAAAACCAACTGTACTTTGTACCCACCCACTTACCTGTGTGCACTTCTCCCTAACATTTGGCTTTGATTGGTTAATGTATGGCTATTTTAGAGGGTGTGACAGACTCAAGGACTATCGAGAGACACAGAATTTTATATATAATTAAATTTTGCTTGTTCTATTTTTTTTCTTCTCCACAGGGATTGAAAATATTCTTTTTTTTTAAAGTAAAATTAAAATTTTAGAATGTAATGGGTAATTTTTAAATGATTCATAATTTCAGAGCAGCTCCATTAAAATTTTAGAATATATATATATATTTAGGAAACATGTCAAAATCACCACACAATTGCATTTGTTTCAATGCATATCAGTGCATCTCATCAGGTGATTATAAGTTATTTGTGAGTGAATTATTTATTTAGATTTAAAAGCAAAATACAAGCTCTTTTACAAAAAAAGTGGGGTTTATGAAGCTTGTGGGCATTACTCTGATCAACCAATCAAATATGACCTACATTAAATTTAAACTAAGCAAAGAAGCAAAAATTAAAAAAATATTTTTTATAAATGGGTCATGACCTGTAGATTGACAGCTATATGGACAAGATATGTTTAGTAGTACTAAGAATTCTTTCAGGACTAAGTGGTATTAACATAACTTGTCCTTCACCAATAGTACTTACAAAATAATACATCACTTTCTAAATATTTTTTAGAGTTTAAAAGATAATAATAAGACCCCTAAGGTGAAATGGAAAATTTTAAAAATGGCAAAGACCTGTAGATCTTTATATGAACCCTGTTTTCTGTGCTGACATGAAAAACTAAAAATTATCAAATTCAATAAAATTTCTTATTAAATCAAAGGAATGAATTAACAGTAAATTGTAAACATAGTTTACCTTTTACCTTACAATTTAGTTGAAGTTTGGAATTTGATTATGCTTTTTTATTTTAGTTGTATTGCATTGCACTGTATATGGCTTATCTTTCTATTTGTAAGATTAATTTGTATTTAATATAATTTTGTATTAATCTGGTAGTATTACTAACATCTTTTATTGGTATTTGGTTGGTATTTTTGACATTTTACATTGATTGGTTAGTGATATTAACATCTTATAAGAAAAATATTCAACAGTTACATATTAATTTACCAAATAATTCTATACATTTAGATTATTTACTATTTTCTTAAAGAAGCTATTTATCAACTATAAAAAGTTTTATGTAGGAAACTCACATAATACATATAACATGTTTAACATTTTGTTAAATTACCTCCCCACCCCATTTTTATTTCTTAGGAAATGGTTTTGTCTGGTTTGTATAATTTATGTAGCCATTCCCATACACTCCTGTTTATATCTGAATACCGTTAGCTGCCAATCTACAGGTCATGACCCATTAATAAAAAATAATTTTCTAATTTTTGCTTCTTCGCTTAGTTTAAATCTAACATAGATCATATTTGATTGGTTGATCAGAGTAAAACCCACAAATCTTCTTACCCCCACTTTTTTTGTAAAAGAGGGTAATATATATATATATATATATATTTTGGTTTTAAATCTAAATAATTCCCTTGCCAGTATTTTACAATTGCCTGTTAAGATGCATTAATATGCATCAAAACACGGCTGCAATTGTGTAGTGATTTTGACATGTTTTTGTTGTAATATTTTAAAATAAATAATACGGCTCTACTTTTTATTGAGCCCTCTTCTAAATTAAATGTTACAAACGTTGGAATTATACTCTATTCATTCTCAACTTACTGGGATATATATATATATATATATATATATATATATATATATAACATTTGAAAAAGCCAGATTAGAATGTTGTATATATTTTTAAATAATTTTCAATTTTCTACATAAAACATGTGAAAGCACTTGGAATACCCTGTCCTTATCAGCTGCCAACCAGGGCAGGTGACACAGTTTTGGTGGCTAAGGTGGTACTGCCTCTCCTAGCACCACCAGGCAGGGGATGTTTTTTTTTGTGTAGACATGTCAGTCTTTGCAATCTGCAAGTCAGATTTTCAATGTTTGTTTTAAAAGCATTTGCTTTTAATCATTAAACAAAATACAATGCACTCATCGCACGACCATTATCAATAGAAATAGATAACATAGAATAGTTCATCTGAGACACAATAACACTAATGCACTGATCTGTTGCAGATGTGAAGTGTGTGAGAAGATTTGAATGATCAAAAGGCTTAAAATTGTGCGTGTTCATAATCTTCCATTCACAACAATTAATAAAAGACAAAAATAATGATTCAAAACATAACGATTGAATTTATTAAGTGTTTCATATACATGCATATAAACTAAAAGGTTTGACAGAGTTGTGTCTCTTTGATTAGGAAATATTTTTACCTGAGCTCATAAGGGTAGAATTAACTATTAAATTGTAGTTTAGAAGATTGAGTATGTGTTGAATGTTTGGAATTGTGTATTGTACAAGTTGGTAAGATTTTAGAAAGTTAAGAGTTGTACTTGTGTGATTGTTGTAAAGTTCTTTTACGTCTAACTGCATTAGTCAAGACGGGAGTTCTTTAAGGGTCACATTTTGGCAGCGGAGATGAGACGCGAGAGAGGACCAAGAGGGCGAGAATTACTCTTGTTTTTGGTTTTTATAATCTGTTGTATCACGTGACTGGATCAAACTTAGTTGGCGCCAAAACAGATCTGTCATGTGGAAGTGATTTGATTGGTCAAAACTGACCAATCAGCGAGCTAGATTGAAGGTGATTGGCCAATGAATGCCTGTTATATATTTTGTAAGTATGATGTTGGTAAAAATCACAACAGGAATAGTGCATTTCCCAGCAGGGGTTAACTGGCTGTCGTGGAAGATTCCACAGATCTTTATATTTAATTATTACTATTATTTTTACAAATTTAACTCTTTTATTTAGTACATTTTAAAAAATATTTAGCTACTCCCCAGAGTGAGCTCTATAACCTATTTTACAGGGGGTGATCTTGTATGCAATATGTCTTGAATTTCACAAGATACTGGTGTCCTTGCATGGATATGTCAATCAAGGCATGTTCCAAGGCTTCATTGGAGTCTTTTGTTTGGTGTGTCTGCAGGGAGGGATTCCTAATAGTGAATGTCATTTTCCTGAAAACAGGCTTCACCAAAACCGTCCAATTGAGTTTTCACTTTGTTGGATTTCATTCAAACTGAAAAAATCAAAAGCTAGAAAATTAAAGGGAGATAATTTTTATATCTGGATCAGGTTTTCTAAATTACATATTTAAAAAAAAAAAATTGTTTATTTATTATAAAACCCTTTCCTCCATAAATCTATTACTGAATTCTTCATCCATGTAATAATTAATATTTTGGTTTTACTACAGGAATATTTAAAATTGAATAAGAAAAAAAGAAAAATGAATTATTTGTCCTATCCGAAATACATGTGAAAATAAATATTTAAAAGGTCTGTCATCATCTTTTTATATATTTTGATATTTTAATTTTTTTGTTTTCGTTTTTTTTTCTTTTTTTGCTGCCTCCCGCAAAAAAAACAAACAATCAATTTCCTGGTTTAAACTGAACGATATTAAACAATTACCTTAAACCGACTGACTTGTTGATCATTCATTATCACAAATAAGTAACAATCAAATTAATGAGTAATTTTTAAATGATAGATAATTTCAGAGAAGCCCCATTAAGATATAACAGTTATGTCCCTTTAATTTTCTATAGTTGGATCTTGTGATAAATTGAATTGAACAGGTCAGATTTTAGACAAATGACATTTACTGTTATGAACCATAGCCATGTTGAATGTGACAAACATGGGGATGCCAATAGTGTTACTAGAGCCAATTTCATGTCCTCCGTCCCTTGTATGATATGGGTGGCTGTGTTATCATGCTGAAACAATATCGCTTGGAGGAAAACCTATTGAATGTGACTAGCTTCATATGGTCTGCAATGAAATGTGTATGTTCACCTGTGGTTCATTTCAGACTCGAGTGGAACACATTACAAAGTCACCACCAGTTTTCATAATATCCTGATGATGAGTCAGATCCATAGCTTCAGGCAGAAACTGCTCCCTTTTAATCATCTTAGAGGATCTTTTTTTTTTTTTTCTCCATCAGCTTGGCTGATTCTAGCCTCCAAGAGAATAACTTATTGCACCTGTTGAGGCTAACATTTTCCATTGACATGAAGTGAAAAGATTCTATTGAGTCAACAGCTCAGTCTGCTGCTAGAAAAGTTCGTTCACTGTATCATGCTAGACAATTTTTCTCTCTAGAATCTATCTTACATATTTATAAGTCTACCGTTCCTCCAGACATTGAATATTGCTGTCACATTTGATCTGGTATTACTGCTATGTATGTAGAGATTCTTGATAAAAAAGAATCTGCAATATTATTGGTCCTGGCTTGGCATCTCACCATCAGTTACTTGCTACCACTGTAAAAATTGTTTCCCTGTACCTTTTCTATATAAATACTAAGTGTAATTGTTCTGATGAGCTTTACTCTTTGGTACAGAGACTTTATGAAATTAAGTGCAGTACCAGATTGGTGGCAAGGTTTCATCATCTTACAGTTAAGATAGCTAAGATGTAACCATAAGTTCTATGCCAACAGTTTCTTCTCTTCTCTTTTTAATTGTGGAACTCTCTTCCGGCTTCTTGCATTTCAGCCAATTTTGATTTTCAAAAATTTAAATGCAATATCAATCGTTATCTTCTGTCTTCTTAATTCTTCTTCTTTTATTGTCCTCTCTCCTTAATAGTAGTTTTTCTCATATTCTCTAACACTCAGTAACCCCTTGCTTCCTAGTGGCTTTATTGCCTTTGATCTTCAAAAATTTAAATACAATGTCAATCGTTATCTTCTGTCTTCTTAATTCTTGTTCTTTTATTGTCCTCTCTCCTTAATAGTAGTTTTTCTCATATTCTCTAACACTCAGTAACCCCTTGCATCCTAGTGGCTTTATTGCCTTTGATCTTCAAAAAATGAAATACAATGTCAATCATTATCTTCTTAATTTCTGTTATTTTATTCTCTCTCAATAATGTTTTCATTTTTTTTCATATTCTTTCAAACTCAGTAACCTTTTGCGTCATAATGGCTTTATTGCCTTGTTTGGAGTGAAATGTTAAAAAATTCTTCACAGGGGTACTTGCCTGCCTGATCAAAAGCACTAGAAATGTGATACACCTGACCAGGTGACATGACTCTAAAGATAAGGCGCAGTAACTAAAGCCGTTGTGCCAATAATATCTTTCTTGGTAGACAAATATGAAAGCTCACGAAATGCTGCATATTCTGGACAGTATGTTGACTGATGGATTGTGTGGCACCAGCGTTCTTTCATTTGTGGGGAGAGGGGGCAGTTCCATACTTGTATCAACTGTGGGTGCACCCCACTTATATGTAAATACTATGTCCCTTCAGAAGATATAGGTGATCATGGATGTCCTGAGATTCCTTTATAATCTGTGAATTGCCATGACTTCTTCAGAAAGATAATGGAATGGTTTCTCACCCAGTCTACTCTGCTATTTATCCTGTAGCTGGGGGGTAAGAGACAGATTTATGCCTTTCCTGAGGTTGTTAGTACAAAAGTGGTTTGATTTGGTTTGTTGTGTTTTACGGCATATCAACCTCATTGGGTTATTTAATGCCGACAACTTTTTTTTTCCTGGTAAAATTTTGTTTTGTCAAAAATCTATTTCTGGTAATATTTTTTCCTCAAAAATGTATAGCTGGTAATATTATTTTAAAACATGTATTGCTGGTAATATTTTTTTTTCAAAAATATATTGCTGGTAATAGTTTTTTTTTCTTCAAGAATTTATTTCTGGAAACAATTCTTTTAAAATGTATCTCTGGTATTAAAACCCATTTTTACACTTTTTTAATGCTTTTTATGTCAGTTTTGGGGTTAACTATTTGCTCATAGCTGGGACCCTAACAGGTGCTACAACCCCCGGTCAGGGTGAACTTGGGAACACCAGCAATTAAGAGGTGATTCCATGCTCCACAAAACCTTGTGATCAGAGCCCTTACCCAGGACGGTAGTGCAAAAGTGGATATAACAAGCTAGACTGGAATTTGAACCTAGTTTGACAGTTCTCTTTTCGACACTGATAACTGTTTTCATTTGCGACTGATGCCTGTCTGGAAATTGCATCTTTGTGGTAAGAAAAAAACAATTCTTGCCCCAACAGTTAGTCTGCACTCAAACAAATTGTTACATGGCTGTTCTAGCTACACTGCCACAGCTATGCTACATCTTGAACTATGTCAAACATAATACTGTTGGCTGAGACGCTTTCTACAGGGTGCAGCAAAAATACCTCTCACTGTCTTATTATGTCAGCGGTATTTTTGCCGCACATTGAATAAGTGAACGCAAAAACATCCACTCTGTTGTTGTCTCGCATGATTTATTTTATTTCAATCTTTAGTTGATGTCTTCCTAGGATACCGTCATTAAGTGACAGTTTGCGGTGGTGGTGGTTGTGGTGGTGGTGGTGGGTTTTTTAATTTTAAATCATTTTAAGAAACCTTTTTAAGAAAAATTGACATTTGCTGAATTACTACTAAGAATTCAATCCTGGCAATACCAGTTATTTTTAGGAATCTTTCTTAAGGCTTTCGTATGATCATCTTTCAAGTTGGGAGTTTTCTTTTTCTTCTTCTTCTTTCCCTGCTATTAATTTGATCTGTGGATTGCCTGTTGTTATTCGTTTTTATGTTTTTATAAACCCAAGATCAGATTTTAAAGTGTCAGGTATAACTTGACCTGTGCTGATGGCGCTATTTCATATTTGCTATATTGCGGGTGGGGGGCTTTAATAGGGAGCCTGAAAGTTATTTGAAAGGAAATATTTAATGTTGTTGGGTTTTTTTTTTTCTTTTTGTATTTTTTTCCATTTTTTTTTTTGTTTTTTTCTTTTCCATTCTTTTTTTCTTTTCAATATCTGTTTTTTTCCTCCCTTTTTCTTTCTTTTTTTCTGTTTTTTCCTCCCTTTTTCTTTCTTTTTTTCTGTTTTTTCCTCCCTTTTTCTTTCTTTTTTTCTGTTTTTCCTCCCTTTTTCTTTCCTTTTTTCTGTTTTTTCCTCCCTTTTTCTTTCTTTTTTTCTGTTTTTTCCTCCCTTTTTCTTTCTTTTTTTCTGTTTTTTCCTCCCTTTTTCTTTCTTTTTTCTTTCTTTTTTTCTGTTTTTTCCTCCCTTTTTCTTTCTTTTTTCTGTTTTTTCCTTCTTTTTTTCCGTTTTTTTCTTTCTTTTTTCCGTTTTTTTCTCAAAAATGTTCCTATTCTGAGAACCTCATTTCTCAACAATATTCTTTACATGACATACTGGAGATAAAATAATTTTATATTTACATATTATACCAGTTGAATAATCAAATAGTCATACCGTTAAAATTGTTTTATTTTCATACACATGTCAAGTAAAAGAAAAAGAACTACAAGTTGAATGTATTTGCCTTGAATACAAGGCCATATTTGAAGAGAATTCAATGACATATATCAACTACAAAATTGCTAACTCTTAACCCAAATAAACTCGCTTTATATGAATATTATTTTCCTATCAAGAGCCTATGCGCCATGTCCCTTCAGGGTGTGGGTGAACAATGCTTTCCACAACCACCTATTCATTGTAACTTTTTACAACGTTAACAAGCTCATCAGGTAGGTGGCCTGCTATCTCCCCCTGTTCCATTTTGCCTTCAATATATCCTGTGAGTGTCAAATTTTCCAAGCCCTCCTTCTTCATTTTGTGTCCAAGAAATTTCAACTCTCTTTCTGTTTCTATTTTCCTTAAGACTTCCTCATTTATGTCCTCTGTCCATGGAATTCTCAGTATCCTGCTGTAGAACCACATTTCTGTTGCCTCAAGTTTTCTCTTCATCAGTGAGCAAATTGCCCAGTATTCACTATTATATAAGAGGATTGATATTACATAGCAGTTCATCACTCTTTTCTTTGTTTCTAATAAAATATTTTTCCTGTTTCTTAATACTTTGATTTTTGAAAGGCATTTTTTAATCTTCTAGGTTTGAATGAGAAATGGGAGAATCAAGTTTCAATTTCAGTTGAGTTCAATACATGCACTTAAGTGCAAATGCCTTTGGGAGAGGTATGAATCTGTCTTCTCTCCCCAGCTATGGGTTAAATAGTAGGACTTGTATCTGGATAATTCATTTGACAAAAAGAAAAATGAAAAAAAATTCTTAGAATCCAAAATAAGTTCTGGCTTTAAATAACCTACAAAGGGGTTGATAAGCCACAAAAACCAAAAAAAAATGAATTGACATTTTGCTATTCCAATGCACCTTTGGATTTCAGTGTCACTTTTCCCATCCTCTGTTAAAACACTTCCCTGGTATTTAAACTTCTGTACTTGTTAGATTTTGACATTTATTCATAGTTCACATCTTGAGCTTTTTCTCTTGCTAACGACCTTACATTCTGACTTCTTACAGCTGGTGGGTTAGTCTTTTCCACTTGCTGTGATATTATGGACATCAACAAAGAAAAAGATGTGGTTTTATCTCAAGTGTTTCTCTTTAATAACCAGCAGGTAGTCTGTTTTGAAGTCTAGTTTTTGAAGCAGCATTCAATTGGACCAAAAGGGAAACAGAAAAGTAAAGGAGTGGACGAGGGGTTTTTGGAGATCAAGTGACAAAAAAAATGGAACTAGGGTATATCTAGCCAATATTAAGTCAAGTTTGGGATTGGTGAGTTCTGGCCCACCACTGGCAGGAAACTGACTTGTCCATTTTGTGGCTAATTGCCAACCACCAAATTTGGGTGAGGAGTTGGTAGGGAGAAGAGCAGAGTTGTTAGACCAACATAGCAGAAGTATTATCTACCTACTTACCTACCCAGACAGGCCTGAATAAAACATCTATATATTATATGGGAAACAGGGTTTGAATTCTTATTTATCAACATGGTGTTTGTCATTGATCTTGTGAGCAAGCACCCAGCCCTTTTCCAGTTTTTGAGGCACACCAAGAAGATCAAGAATTGAAATGCAGTGTGGGAGTAATCATTGGCTGGTCGGTGGAAAGTGTGGGCAAGGGTCGCATTATATGTTTATATAGCTTTCCTAGCAATGTTTAACCTATGTAGCCACAAAAAAAAAAACTGTTTCAAAATGGCCGTCATTCTCTTGATGTCTGCATACACTTTTAACTCCCTTGCCAATGTTCATTTTTTTAGGTGATTTTTAGAATTAAAAATAAAAACCAAATAGATGAAAAAGGTTTTATACATTTTTTCCCCCCAATATCACATTTCCTAACAGAATCACTACTCTTCCAAGAAATCAAAAGAAAATGGTTGAATCCGCCAACACAATACGGACAATATGTCTACACGTGAAAATATTTTCTTCAAACATAAAGTAATTGGTGTAATTTTTCAGTTGACGATAGGAATAACATACAATAGCGTTTCTAAATTGCTAACGACATTTTGTTTGTTGTTTATAGATACTTTGTTTCAATAAATTCATTTTGATTTGCCTTGAAAAAGTCCACATTAGCGTCAGCTAAAAATACAGTTTTCCTATTGTTTTTCTTTTATACACACACACACACACACATATATATAAAATAAAAAATTTATTTTTTAAATATTAAATATTAATAAAGTTTTTTTTGTTTCATTTCTCTTCAAGCAAGGTGGGAATGCCACTAGTACACAGTGGGGGTTTACAGGAAGTGAAAGTGAAATAGAAACTATAACTTCACCAGGTAAATAGATTTATTTACCATGTGCTCATGTCGGAACTGGATGCGACACAAGGTTGAGGTTTAAGATCAGTTTAACGGCCATACGTGAAAAAATTGCCCAAGCCCCCTCACCACTTCCATTTTGGGGGATGCCTCAGGGGCCAGGCAATAAACCCAGCCCCCCTCCCAAGGGAAAGTTACTGCCTGGGAGGGAGGCCCCCTGGGGCTTGGGCTCAATATTCAGACACTATAAATTCCGTGCAAAAGCAAATAGATTTATAGATCAACCGGGTGTGACGCAAGGTTATGGTTTAACAGCTGTACCCTGGAAAAATTCCCAAGTGCCTTCAGCACTTCTCCTTTTGGGAATACCTCAGATGTTGGGCAATAAACCCAGCCTCCTCCCAGAAGAGAGAAGTAATGCCTAGGAGGAAGGTCACTTATGGTTTGGGCTTAATATTAGAATACAAATTCCAGCTTTTGGCAAATGGATTTATAGATATTTACCAGTGTTCCCACCACGCAACAGTACAAGGTCAGTTTAAGGTGAGTTTTTCAACAGTACCATGGAAAAATTCCTAAATCTTTTGGGGCCACCCCAGGTGCCAGGCAATAAACTCAACGCCCGACCAAGGGAGAGTTACAGCCTGGAGGGCGGATGGCTCCCTGAAGCTTGGGTTAAAATATAAATCCCAGCCAAAGGTAAATGGATTTGTAGATCCTCAGTGGAAAAACTATAAGTTTTTATAGAACTCAATGGACAGAGCCCATTACAACTGCAGGTAGAATGGGTCAAGTTATTAAAGCACAAGTTTACATTAACTGAAGGCCATCAGTTCAATACTTGGTCTGAGTAGTAAATATGCATTTTAACTATTCAACAATGGGGACGATTGAAGAAAGGACAAAAGATGAATAGGATTCAAGCAGACAGAAGATGGCGATTGACATTGCATTTAAGTTTTGGAAGATTGTAGTTATCAGGGGAGCTAATTAAATGGAAAGTAAAGAAACTGTTGGAGTAGACGTATCATCTCTAAAATGGTGGGACAGATGCCAATCTAGTCACACGCTTAAATTCATGTAGTCAAGGCACCAGAGAAAAAAGTTTGTCAGAGCAGTTTCCAAGAAAATATTTGTAGAAAAAACTGAGGCTTGTTATGTCGGTGAGAAAGTGACTGAAGTCGAGATGCCTGGTCAGGACTGATTACATTGCAGATTCTTCTTTTTGGATTTTGTCAAGAATCTTGAGATGTACAACAGCAGCACCAGACCAGATATGGCAGCAGTATTCAATGCACGGACAAATGGTAGAATTGTAATTGTTCAAGATGGATTCTGATGAGAAAAATTAAACTGCTTATTTATTAGATTGCTTATTTACAAGAATAATTTTATATTTACAAGAATAATTTTATATTTACAAGATTATAAAAATATGCAAACCAATTATAATGAAATATTTTTTATTTACTATTTTATAAAGAAATAAATAATTTCTTATTCAAAAACTTATAAAAATGTCTGAACAAGAAAATTCAAATAAATACATAATGACATTTATAAATTTTGAAAAAAGTATTTTCTTGGCAAATCTTTCATTTGCTCTTGCCTTATTCATTAAAATAAGTTGAGAGAATTAATTATTTTGATAATTTTTAATAAAATTTTGAATCAAAAGAT
>OZ038508.1:85124583-85127083 GCA_964036315.1 Acanthosepion esculentum | reverse complement strand
TATTTATATATATATATATAAATATAATAATTTCTATATATATAGATATAATATATTTATATATATAAATATAATAATTTCTATATATATAGATATAATATATTTATATATATAAATATAATAATTTCTATATATATAGATATAATATATTTATATATATAAATATAATAATTTCTATATATATAGATATAATATATTTATATATATAAATATAATAATTTCTATATATATAGATATAATATATTTATATATATAAATATAATAATTTCTATATATATAGATATAATATATTTATATATATAAATATAATAATTTCTATATATATAGATATAATATATTTATATATATAAATATAATAATTTCTATATATATAGATATAATATATTTATATATATAAATATAATAATTTCTATATATATAGATATAATATATTTATATATATAAATATAATAATTTCTATATATATAGATATAATATATTTATATATATAAATATAATAATTTCTATATATATAGATATAATATATTTATATATATAAATATAATAATTTCTATATATATAGATATAATATATTTATATATATATATATATTATAATTTCTATATATATAGATATAATATATTTTATATATATATATATATAATAATTTCTATATATATAGATATAATATATTTATATATATATATATATTATAATTTCTATATATATAGATATAATATATTTGTATATATATATATATATATTATAATTTCTATATATATAGATATAATATATTTGTATATATATATATATATATTATAATTTCTATATATATAGATATAATATATTTATATATATATATATATATATTATAATATATATATATATAGATATAATATATTTATATATATATATATTATAATATATATATATAATATATTTATATATATATATATATTATAATATATATATATAGATATAATATATTTATATATATATTATATATATATATATATAGATATAATATATATATATAGATATAATATATTTATATATATATATATTATAATATATATATATATATAGATATAATATATATATATATATAGATATAATATATTTATATATATATATATTATAATATATATATATATATAGATATAATATATTTATATATATATATATTATAATATATATATATATAGATATAATATATATATAGATATAATATATATATATAGATATAATATATATATATATAGATATAATATATTATATATATATATAGATATAATATATATGTATAGATATAATATATTTATATATATATATAGATATAATATATTTATATATATATAGATATAATATATTTATATATATATTATATATATATATAGATATAATATATTTATATATATATTATATATATATATACATATAATATATTTATATATATATATATATATATATCATAATATATATATAATATATATATATAGATATAATATATTTATATATATATATTATAATATATATATATTATAATATATATATATATATTATAATATATATATATTATAATATATATATATATATTATAATATATATATATAGATATAATATATTTATATATATATATATTATAATATATATATATATATATTATAATATATATATATAGATATAATATATTTATATATATATATAGATATAATATATTTATATATATATATAGATATAATATATTTATATATATATAGATATAATATATTTATATATATATATAGATATAATATATTTATATATATATATATAGATATAATATATTTATATATATATATATATATATTATAATATATATATATATTATAATATATAGATATAATATATTTATATATATATTATAATATATATATATATATTATAATATATAGATATAATATATTTATATATATATATATATATATATTGTAATATATATATATAGAAATAATATATTTATATATATATATATTATAATATATATATATATATATTATATATATATATAGATATAATATATTGATATATATATATGTATTATAATATATATATATAGAAATAATATATTTATATATATATATATATATATTATAATATATATATAGATATAATATATTTATATATATATATATATATATTATAATATATATATATATATAGATATAATATATTGATATATATATATGTATTATAATATATATATATATAGATATAATATATTGATATATATATATATAATATATATATATATATATAGATATAATGTATTGATATATATATATGTATTATAATATATATATATACATATATAGATATAATATATTGATATATATATATGTATTATAATATATATATATACATATATAGATATAATATATTGATATATATATATGTATTATAATATATATATATACATATATAGATATAATATATTGATATATATATATATTATAAAATATATATATATAGATATAATATA
>OZ038508.1:85119614-85124383 GCA_964036315.1 Acanthosepion esculentum | reverse complement strand
ATAATATATTTATATATATATAGATATAATATATATATATAGATATAATATATTATATATATATATATTATAATATATATATATATATATATAGATATAATATATTTATATATATATATATATATATTATAATATATATAGATATAATATATTTATATATATATATATATTATAATATATATATAGATATATATATTTATATATATAGATATAATATATTTATATATATATATATATATTATAATATATATTATAGATATAATATATTATATATATATATATATTATAATATATATATATATAGATATAATATATTTATATATATATATATATTATAATATATATATATAGATATAATATATTTATATATATATATATATTATAATATATATATAGATATAATATATTATATATATATATATATATATTATAATATATATATATAGATATAATATATTTATATATATATATATATTATATATATATATAGATATAATATATTATATATATATATATATATATTATAATATATATATAGATATAATATATTTTATATATATATATATATATATAGATATAATATATTTATATATATATATATTATAATATATATATAGATATAATATATTTATATATATATATATTATAATATATATATAGATATAATATATTTATATATATATATATATATTATAATATATATATAGATATAATATATTTTTATATATATATATATATATTATAATATATATATAGATATAATATATTTTTATATATATATATATATATTATAATATATATATAGATATAATATATTTTATATATATATATATATTATAATATATATATAGATATAATATATTTATATATATATATATTATAATATATATAGATATAATATATTTATATATATATATATTATAATATATAGATATAGATATAATATATTTATATATATATTAATATATATATAGATATAATATATTTATATATAATATATAATATAATATATCTATATATATATTATATATATATATATTTATATATATATATATATAATAATAGATATAATATATTTATATATATATATATTATAATATATATATATAGATATAATATATTTATATATATATATATATATTATAATATATATATATTATAATATATATATATAGATATAATATATTTATATATATATATTATAATATATATATATATTATAATATATATATATATTATAATTTATATATATAGATATAATATATTTATATATATATATATTATAATATATATATATATATATATAGATATAATATATTTATATATATATATATATATATTATAATATATATATAGATATAATATATATATATATATATTATAATATATATATAGATATAATATATATATATATATATTATAATATATATATAGATATAATATATTTATATATATATATAGATATAATATATTTATATATATATATATTATAATATATATATAGATATAATATATTTATATATATATATATATATTATAATATATATATAGATATAATATATTTATATATATATATATTATAATATATATATAGATATAATATATTTATATATATATATATATATATTATAATATATATATAGATATAATATATTTATATATATATATATATTATAATATATATATAGATATAATATATTTATATATATATATATATATTATAATATATATATAGATATAATATATTTATATATATATATATTATAATATATATATGTAGATATAATATATTTATATATATATACATATATTATAATATATATATATATTATAATATATATATATATTATAATATATATATAGATATAATATATTTATATATATATATATATATTATAATATATATATAGATATAATATATTTATATATATATATATATATTATAATATATATATAGATATAATATATTTATATATATAGATATAATATATTTATATATATATATATATATATTACAATATATATGTAGATATAATATATTTATATATATATATATATATATTATAATATATATATATAGATATAATATATTTATATATATATATATATATTATAATATATATATATAGATATAATATATTTATATATATATATATATATATTATAATATATTTATATATATATATATTATAATATATATAGATATAATATATTTATATATATATATTTATTATATATAAATAGATATAATATATTTATATATATATATATATTATAATATATAGATATAGATATAATATATTTATATATATATTATATATATATAGATATAATATATTTATATATACATATATAGATATAATATATCTATATATATTATAATATATATATTTATATATATATATATATATATATAATAATAGATATAATATATTTATACATACATATATTATAATATATATATATATATAGATATAATATATTTATATATATCTATATTATAATATATATATAGAGATAGAATATATTGATATATATATATATATATATATATATTACAATATACATATATAGATAGAATATATTGATATATATATATATATATATATATATATATTATAATATATATATATATAGATAAAATGTATTTATATATATATATATATTTTATAATATATATATATTCCTGACTGCTGGAAGTCCTCTACCATTGTTCCTGTCTTTAAGAACTCTGGCGACCCCTCCAACCCTTCTAATTACCGTCCTATCAGTCTCCTTCCCATCTTCGGCAAAGTCTTCGAGGCCATTATCAACGCCGAAATGACTACTCACCTGATATCCCATGATCTGCTCTCAGACAAGCAGTATGGTTTCTGCTTTGCCCGGTCTACTGCCGATGTGCTTACGGCCATCACTGAATTTGTCTACCAAGCTATCCATAGTAACGGCGATGCCCGTGCCGTGGCCGTTGACATCTCCAAGGCATTCAATAGGGTTTGGCATGCCGGCCTCCTTCGCAAGCTCCGGGGTTATGGTATCACAGGTCGATTGTTTGACCTAATTCAATCGTTCCTATCAAACCGGATTTGAAGGTTGTTCTCAGTGGATCCTTCTCCAACTCCTATCCCACTACTGCTGGTGTTCCTCAAGGCTCCATCCTTGGCCCTACTCTGTTCCTCATATTTATAAATGACCTTCCTGACGCCATAGAGTCCCAAGTCGGTATCTACGCTGACGACACTACCATTTACTCCTGCCTCAAGCACAAATCTACTGAGGCGGACAAAATTAACCTGGCAGCTCAAATTGAAAAGGACCTCCAATCGGTTGTGGACTGGGGAGAGAAATGGATAGTCAACTTTAATGCCTCTAAAACAAAATTGCTCTCCATTAACCACCACAAGGACCCATCCCTGCATCCCATCAGAATGTCTGAGGACCATCTCTCTGCGGCTGCTCGGTCTCACGCTGTCCGCTGATCTGAGATGGAACAAATACATCGAGTCAATTGCATCATCCACCGCTAGAAAAGTTGGTTCCCTGTGCCGAGCCAGGAAATTCTTCTCCCCTGAATCGATCCTCCAGGTCTATAAGTCTACCATTCGACCTTGCATGGAGTATTGCTGCCATTTATGGTCTGGGGACCCTGCGTGTTGCCTCGGGGTTCTTGATAAGATCCAGAGACGGATATGCAATGTGATTGGCCCTGATCTGTCATCTCGTCTGCAGTCGCTCTCTCACAGACGGAATGTTGCATCACTCTGCCTTTTCTACAAGTACTTCCACGGTAATTGCTCTGAGGAGTTGCTCTCACTTGTCCCTAAGCCTCGTGAATTCAAGCGTCCTACGAGGCTGGCATCCTGTTCCCACCCCTTCATCGTAGAAACTGTTAGGTGTAAACGTCTTTTCTACTCCAATAGCTTCATGTCTCGCACATCTCGCCTGTTACTGTTACTGTTTCCCTGACAAATACAATCTCCAACGGTTTAAGTGTAGCGTCAATCGTCATCTCCAGTTGCCTTGATCTATCCACTTCCTGACATCTTCCATTCCTATCTGCTCTCGCTCTCTATCTCCATGTAACCTCCCCACCTCGATCGGCCCTCCGTCCTTCTCTTTCTCCACAACCCTTCCTTTACCACTCCTATCTGCTCTTCCTCCAACCCTTCTGTAACCCCTTGCGTGATAGTGGCCACCGGCCTTGCTCGGGGTGATACGCTTAAAAAAAAAAAAATATAGATATAATATATTATATATATATATATTTTATAATATATATATATAGATATATATATATATATATATTATATATATATATAGATATAATATATTTATATATATATATTATATGTATTTATAGATATAATATATTTATATATAGATATAATATATTTATATATATTATAATATATATATATATAATATATATATATATAATAATACATATATATATATAGATATAATATATTTATATATACATATAATATATATATATATATAGATATAATATATTTATATATACATATATTATAATATATATATATATATAGATATAATATATTTATATATATATATATTATAATATATATATATATATATAGATGTAATATATTGATATATATATATATTATAATATATATATATATAGATATAATGTATTGATATATATATATATTTTAAAATATATATATATATAGATATAATATATTGATATATATATATATTTTAAAATATATATATATATAGATATAATATATTGATATATATAT
>OZ038508.1:85114614-85117114 GCA_964036315.1 Acanthosepion esculentum | reverse complement strand
TATATATATATATTATATATATATAGATATAATATATATATATATATAGATATAATATATATATATATTATATATATATATAGATATAATATATTTATATATATATATATATATATTATAATATATAGATATATTATAATATATAGATATTTGATATATTATAATGTATATATATATTTATATATATATATATATATATATATATATTATAATATATAGATATATTATAATATATAGATATTTCATATATTATAATGTATATATATATATATATAGATATATATATTATATATATATAGATATATTATAATATATATATATATGTAGATAGATAGATATATTATAATATATATATATATATATCTTGAATTCTATTAATCTAAGAGTCTTTTATGGCCTAAATCTGTCTTCATCACATGCTTTCCATCGACACCATTGCTACTGTAAAATGAATTACTGACATTCATTATAAATTAAGTGAAGCCGCTACATATAAATCTTAAACCAATTACAATTTACTTTATAAATAATATATATATATATATATATATATATAAGAACTGTCTGCATACCATCTGTGGTATTAGCCTTCAAGACAGGACATCCAATGTAGACCTGTTTAACAGGTGTAATATTGTAGGAATTTAGACTTTCCTCATACAGTCTCAGTTGTCGTGGACTGGTCGTGTCTTGACAGGATACCGAAGATCATAATGTACGGCCATTTAGATAAGGGCTACAGGAATGTAGGACACCCATGGCTTAGATACAAAACCAGCTGAAGAGCAACTTGTCAGCTGTCAATATACTTCATAACACCCTTGAGCTCTTAGCCTTGGAGCGGGTAGAGTGGAGATCCTGTTTTAGTGGACACAGCAGTTATCAATCTGCTAGTCTGAATCATCTTTAAGAAGTAAGAGCAAGATCTGAAAGGTCAACCAATCTAACAGTGACCTCTTCCCACAATCCTCACTCTTGCTCCATATGTGCCTTCCTTTGCAAATCACTTGTGTGTCTTAAGTGTGACTTAAGATTATCGCACAAAGTTCATAACTGAATTTGTTGAGTTGTCAGATTCTCATACATTTAAACCAACAGGAGAGTCCATTATATATATATATATATATATATATATATATATATATATATATATATATATATATATGTATATAGATGTTTTTTTTAAATTGGTTTTACCCCATGCAAGGCAGAAAAGCCACTAAGACACAAGGGGTTACAGGGTGTGGAAGAATTAAGAACAGAAACTTTAATAATGAACGAGAAGAGAAAAGTGTAATCAGGATGACAGTAGACAGCAGTTGACATTGCATTTAAATTTTTTCAAATTAAAGTCGGCTGGAAAGCATGGAACTTATGGCTACATCTTGCCAGCTCAACTGAAAATTGATGAGATCTTGACGCTAGTCTAGTGCTGCACTTAAATTCATAAAGTCTAGGTATTATAGCAAAGAGCTCATCTGAATAATCACCATGAAAGTATTTATAAAAAGGCATATGGTGGTGGGAAAGTGACTGAAGCCGAGTTGCCAGATCAGGACCAATAATATTGCTGATTCTTCTTTGGACCTTATCAAGGAACTCAACGTAAACAGCAGTAGCATCGAACCATGTATTGCAACTGTATTCTAAGCATGGATGAATGGTAGACTTATAGATGTGCAAGATGCATTCTGGAGAGAATATGTATTTGAATATGTCTTTTATGCCTTCTTTTGCAAACACCATAACAATATAAGGTATGAAATTTATGACTTCTTACTTAGATGAAAGTCTAAGGCAGTTTTTGTCTTAAGGCAATAGTGTCCTTAATATATTATTTATAAAAGTAATTAAAAGCTTTTCCTAATAAAATAATGCCAGTTTTATTGCTTTTTTTATTTTATGACTTGGAGCAGATTTTCAGAAAATGTGTAACTGTTTGAAAAAAAAAGACGATTTACATTCTCCAAGGAGTCCTGCTTTAACTAATAAAAAATATTTTGGGATCAAAATTTAATTTCTTCAAATTTCATAAAATTAAGTAAGTGGTGATGGAATGGGGGTGGTAACAGATGTAAAAAAAAAATGTATTTTTACCAAGATTTTCTAAAAAAAAATAAAAAATAATTTAATTCATTTGTGAATAAGTTCTGAAAATTTCATTAAAATCCAACAATTATTTGATTTTTGCGCAAGAATTTCCAAATCAGTGTGTTTTTTTTACTGGAAAAAACGATGCTGAAATACCCATAGTAATCTTTGGTCCACTGCTGATACAAAAAAAACAAGATATTTAATCCAAATTTTTAACGTGCTAGAAAGGACTAAAAAATTTAATAAAATAATAAAAAGATACTTTAGCCTTTCTTCTTAATAATAGCATAAACATTCTAACAATAAAGCTTTGTATCAAGTTTGGGGCTTTTTTTCATCATGTTATGCTGTTCTTTACAGTGTATTAGTGGAGGTACCTATAATTGGTTGAATTTTATAAATTGCT
>OZ038508.1:85089614-85107114 GCA_964036315.1 Acanthosepion esculentum | reverse complement strand
CTACACTCCTGCCTTCTTCAGATATCATCTTATATGCTTTGATATTTGGGCCTGCATGCTCATCTTGGTTGTTATACACACAACATTTCGGCCATTCTACACTCCTGCCTTCTTCAGATAACGTCTTATATGCTTTGATATTTGGGCCAGCATGCTCATCTTGGTTGTTATACACACAACATTTCGGCCATTCTACACTCCTGCCTTCTTCAGATATCGTCTTATATGCTTTGATATTTGGGCCTGCATGCTCATCTTGGTTGTTATACACACAACATTTCGGCCATTCTACACTCCTGCCTTCTTCAGATGTCGTCTTATATGCTTTGATATTTGGGCCTGCATGCTCATCTTGGTTGTTATACACACAACATTTCGGCCATTCTACACTCCTGCCTTCTTCAGATGTCGTCTTATATGCTTTGATATTTGGGCCTGCATGCTCATCTTGGTTGTTATACACACAACATTTCGGCCATTCTACACTCCTGCCTTCTTCAGATGTCGTCTTATATGCTTTGATATTTGGGCCTGCATGCTCATCTTGGTTGTTATACACACAACATGTCGGCCATTCTACACTCCTGCCTTCTTCAGATGTCTTCATATATGCTTTGATATTTGGGCCTGCATGCTCATCTTGGTTGCTATACACTCAACGTTTCAGCCATTCTACACTCCTGCCTTCTTCAAATGTCTTCTTATATGCTTTGATATTTGGGCCTGCATGCTCATCTTGGTTGTTATACACACAACATTTCGGCCATTCTACACTTTTGCCTTCTTCAGATGTCTTATATGCTTTGATATTTGGGCCTTCATGCTCAACTTGGTTGTTATACACACAACATTTCAGCCATTCTACACTCCTGCCTTCTTCAGATGTCGTCTTATATGCTTTGATATTTGGGCCTGCATGCTCATCTTGGTTGTTATACACACAACATTTCGGCCATTCTACACTCCTGCCTTCTTCAGATGTCGTCTTATATGCTTTGATATTTGGGCCTGCATGCTCATCTTGGTTGTTATACACACAACATTTCGGCCATTCTACACTCCTGCCTTCTTCAGATGTCGTCTTATATGCTTTGATATTTGGGCCTGCATGCTCATCTTGGTTGCTATACACACAACATGTCGGCCATTCTACACTCCTGCCTTCTTCAGATGTCTTCATATATGCTTTGATATTTGGGCCTGCATGCTCATCTTGGTTGCTATACACTCAACGTTTCAGCCATTCTACACTCCTGCCTTCTTCAAATGTCTTCTTATATGCTTTGATATTTGGGCCTGCATGCTCATCTTGGTTGTTATACACACAACATTTCGGCCATTCTACACTTTTGCCTTCTTCAGATGTCTTATATGCTTTGATATTTGGGCCTTCATGCTCAACTTGGTTGTTATACACACAACATTTCAGCCATTCTACACTCCTGCCTTTTTCTGATGTCTTCTTATATGCTTTGATATTTGGGCCTTCATGCTCAACTTGGTTGTTATACACACAAAATTTCGGCCATTCTACACTCCTGCCTTCTTCAGATGTCATCTTATATGCTTTGATATTTGGGCCTGCATGCTCATCTTGGTTGTTATACACACAACATTTCGGCCATTCTACACTTTTGCCTTCTTCAGATGTCTTATATGCTTTGATATTTGGGCCTTCATGCTCAACTTGGTTGTTATACACACAACATTTCAGCCATTCTACACTCCTGCCTTCTTCAGATGTCGTCTTATATGCTTTGATATTTGGGCCTGCATGCTCATCTTGGTTGTTATACACACAACATGTCGGCCATTCTACACTCCTGCCTTCTTCAGATGTCTTCATATATGCTTTGATATTTGGGCCTGCATGCTCATCTTGGTTGCTATACACACAACATTTCAGCCATTCTACACTCCTGCCTTCTTCAGATGTCATCTTATATGCTTTGATATTTGGGCCTGCATGCTCATCTTGGTTGTTATACACACAACATTTCGGCCATTCTACACTTTTGCCTTCTTCAGATGTCTTATATGCTTTGATATTTGGGCCTTCATGCTCAACTTGGTTGTTATACACACAACATTTCAGCCATTCTACACTCCTGCCTTCTTCAGATGTCTTCTTATATGCTTTGATATTTTGGCCTTCATGCTCAACTTGGTTGTTATACACACAACGTTTCAGCCATTCTACACTCCTGCCTTCTTCAGATGTCTTCATATATGCTTTGATATTTGGGCCTGCATGCTCATCTTGGTTGCTATACACACAACATTTCAGCCATTCTACACTCCTGCCTTCTTCAGATGTCATCTTATATGCTTTGATATTTGGGCCTGCATGCTCATCTTGGTTGTTATACACACAACATTTCGGCCATTCTACACTTTTGCCTTCTTCAGATGTCTTCTTATATGCTTTGATATTTGGGCCTTCATGCTCAACTTGGTTGTTATACACACAACATTTCAGCCATTCTACACTCCTGCCTTCTTCAGATGTCTTCTTATATGCTTTGATATTTTGGCCTTCATGCTCAACTTGGTTGTTATACACACAACGTTTCAGCCATTCTACACTCCTGCCTTCTTCAGATGTCTTCATATATGCTTTGATATTTGGGCCTGCATGCTCATCTTGGTTGTTATACACACAACATTTCGGCCATTCTACACTTTTGCCTTCTTCAGATGTCTTATATGCTTTGATATTTGGGCCTTCATGCTCAACTTGGTTGTTATACACACAACGTTTCAGCCATTCTACACTCCTGCCTTCTTCAGATGTCTTCTTATATGCTTTGATATTTGGGCCTGCATGCTCATCTTGGTTGTTATACACACAACATTTCGGCCATTCTACACTTTTGCCTTCTTCAGATGTCTTATATGCTTTGATATTTGGGCCTTCATGCTCAACTTGGTTGTTATACACACAACGTTTCAGCCATTCTACACTCCTGCCTTCTTCAGATGTCTTCATATATGCTTTGATATTTGGGCCTGCATGCTCATCTTGGTTGTTATACACACAACATTTCGGCCATTCTACACTTTTGCCTTCTTCAGATGTCTTATATGCTTTGATATTTGGGCCTTCATGCTCAACTTGGTTGTTATACACACAACGTTTCAGCCATTCTACACTCCTGCCTTCTTCAGATGTCTTCTTATATGCTTTGATATTTTGGCCTTCATGCTCAACTTGGTTGTTATACACACAACGTTTCAGCCATTCTACACTCCTGCCTTCTTCAGATGTCTTCATATATGCTTTGATATTTGGGCCTGCATGCTCATCTTGGTTGTTATACACACAACATTTCGGCCATTCTACACTTTTGCCTTCTTCAGATGTCTTATATGCTTTGATATTTGGGCCTTCATGCTCAACTTGGTTGTTATACACACAACGTTTCAGCCATTCTACACTCCTGCCTTCTTCAGATGTCTTCATATATGCTTTGATATTTGGGCCTGCATGCTCATCTTGGTTGTTATACACACAACATTTCGGCCATTCTACACTTTTGCCTTCTTCAGATGTCTTATATGCTTTGATATTTGGGCCTTCATGCTCAACTTGGTTGTTATACACACAACGTTTCAGCCATTCTACACTCCTGCCTTCTTCAGATGTCTTCTTATATGCTTTGATATTTTGGCCTTCATGCTCAACTTGGTTGTTATACACACAACGTTTCAGCCATTCTACACTCCTGCCTTCTTCAGATGTCTTCATATATGCTTTGATATTTGGGCCTGCATGCTCATCTTGGTTGCTATACACACAACATTTCAGCCATTCTACACTCCTGCCTTCTTCAGATGTCATCTTATATGCTTTGATATTTGGGCCTGCATGCTCATCTTGGTTGTTATACACACAACATTTCGGCCATTCTACACTTTTGCCTTCTTCAGATGTCTTATATGCTTTGATATTTGGGCCTTCATGCTCAACTTGGTTGTTATACACACAACATTTCAGCCATTCTACACTCCTGCCTTCTTCAGATGTCTTCTTATATGCTTTGATATTTTGGCCTTCATGCTCAACTTGGTTGTTATACACACAACGTTTCAGCCATTCTACACTCCTGCCTTCTTCAGATGTCTTCATATATGCTTTGATATTTGGGCCTGCATGCTCATCTTGGTTGCTATACACACAACATTTCAGCCATTCTACACTCCTGCCTTCTTCAGATGTCATCTTATATGCTTTGATATTTGGGCCTGCATGCTCATCTTGGTTGTTATACACACAACATTTCGGCCATTCTACACTTTTGCCTTCTTCAGATGTCTTATATGCTTTGATATTTGGGCCTTCATGCTCAACTTGGTTGTTATACACACAACATTTCAGCCATTCTACACTCCTGCCTTCTTCAGATGTCTTCTTATATGCTTTGATATTTTGGCCTTCATGCTCAACTTGGTTGTTATACACACAACGTTTCAGCCATTCTACACTCCTGCCTTCTTCAGATGTCTTCATATATGCTTTGATATTTGGGCCTGCATGCTCATCTTGGTTGCTATACACACAACATTTCAGCCATTCTACACTCCTGCCTTCTTCAGATGTCTTCATATATGCTTTGATATTTGGGCCTGCATGCTCATCTTGGTTGCTATACACACAACGTTTCAGCCATTCTACACTCCTGCCTTCTTCAGATGTCTTCTTATATGCTTTGCTATTTGGGACTGCATGCTCATCTTGGTTGTTATACTCCTAAAATTTCAGCCATTGTACACGCCAGCCTTCTTCAGGTGTTTTATTAAATGCTTTTACAAGCTTGTTTTACTTGTAATATTTACATTTCGGTCCTTATACCCTCCAGCCTTCTTCAGGTGTCTGTTTTATTATATGTTTTGCTAAATTGTTTTTCATGCTCATCTTTGTTGTTATGCTCATGTTTCAGTTATTATACCCTCCAGTCTTCTTCAGGTGTTTTATTTTATGCTTTGATATTGGTCTGTATGTTCATCTTGATTATTATTGAAGGATACTGTTACGGTTGTATCTCTAGACAATTCATTCCAGGTTATTGATGCAAGCATCTCCTGTGGGTGTAACTGTCTCACTACATAGTCCTCTACCAAACACACTGCTATCTCCTGATTATATATATATATATATATATATATATATATATATATATATTTATAACAGTCATAAAATAGTTCCTTACATTTATAAAAGCCTTAAAATAATTCCCTTTTTATAACAGCCATAAAATAATCCGGTTTTGCTACAGAAATAATAAATAATTCCACTTTATAACACAGAGAATAATTTCCCCTTATAACAGACATGAAATAATTCCCCTTTATAATTGTAATAAAATAATTTATTGCAGCCCTGTAATAGTTCCACTTTATAACAATCATGAAATAATTACCCCCATAAAATTATCCTCCCTTTAACCAAGCTATGAAATAATTCCCTAGCTTTATAACAATGATTAACTAATTACCTCTTTTATTACAGCCTGGAAATAAATGCCCATATTTACAACAGCCACTAAATAACTTTATAATGACTGAAAATAATTTCCCCTTTATAACAACCTGCACTTTTATAACAGGCATAAAATAATTTTCTTTTATAACTTGCATTTATTACATGCATGTTGCAACCTTTATATCAGTCATTCAATAATTTCCTATTTTTTAACAGACAATAATTTATCTTTTTTTATCAGTCATACAATAATTCCCCATTTTTTATCTGTCAATAATTTCCCTTTTTTATCAGTCAGACAATAATTTCACATTTTTTAACAGTCAGACAATAATTTCCCATTTTTTAACAGACAATAATTCCATACCTTTATAGCAGTCATACAAACTCTATAATTACTTTAGAAATAAGTAAAATTGTAACCCGATTATTGCAACTAATATTGCAAAATTGATGCTGTCTGGTGTAGAAGTTCACATTGGACCCATTCTTTGTGTAAAATATCACAGGATGCCCAATTAAACAAGTAGACTTGTGATGTTCTGAAAAGAATAAAATATGTAAAAAGGAAAGCCGATAAATGGGAAAATCCATCAACCGTTTATTAAGCTTGAGATATAAAAGATAGCAAGATATATTTTCTCATTGTTTTTTTCTAAATTTTTGAAAATATAGTATATTTTTAATCATTTGAGCCCAAGCAAGGCTGTAAAGCCACTAAGATGCAAGGGATTACTGTGTGTTAGAGAGTATCTGAAAAAAAACTCTATTAAGGAGAAAGAACAATAAAAGAACTAGAATTAAAACAGAAGATAATGATTGACATTGCATTTAAATTTTTGAAGATCAAAGGAAATAAAGCCACTAAGACGCAAGGGGTTACTGAGTGTGAGACAATATGAGAAAAACTACTATTAAGGAGAGAGGACAATAAAAGAGCAAGAATTAAGAAGACAGAAGATAACGACTGACATTGCATTTAAATTTTTGAAGATCTAAGGCAATAAAGCCACTAAGACGCAAGGGGTTACTGAGTGTGAGAGAATATGAGAAAAACTACTATTAAGGAGAGAGGACAATAAAAGAGCAAGAATTAAGAAGACAGAAGATAACGACTGGCATTGCATTTAAATTTTTGAAGATCTAAGGCAATAAAGCCACTAAGACGCAAGGGGTTACTGAGTGTGAGAAAATATGAGAAAAACTACTATTAAGGAGAGAGGACAATAAAAGAACAAGAATTAAGAAGACAGAAGATAACGATTGATATTGCATTTAAATTTTTGAAGATCAAAGGCAATAAAGCCACTAAGACTCACGGGGTTACTGAGTGTTAGAGATTATGAGAAAAACTACTATTAAGGAGAAAGGACAATGAAAGAACAATAATTAAGAAGACAGAAGATAACATTTAAAATTTTGAAGATTAAAGTTGACTGGAAAGCAATAAGCTGGATGAGTTTCACAAGCAAGAAATCTAATAGAAGAAACTGTTAGCATAAAACTTACAGTTACATGTCGAAGCCATTTCAACTGTAAAATGACGAGAGCTTGCCACCAATCTAGTACTGTGCTTAAATTCATAGTGTTTAGGTACCATAGAGAAAAGTTCATCAGAACAATTACCATGAAAATATTTATAGAAAAGGCAGAGGAAGGCAATGAGGAAGGGAATGAAACTGAGATGACAGGTCAGGACCAATAACATTGCAGATTCTTCTTTGGATTTTATCAAGAATCTCTAAATATATAGCAGGAGCACCAGAACAGATATAGCAGCAATATTCAATGAATATTGAATATTGAATGGTAGACTTATAAATATGTAAGATTGTGGTGAAATAAAAAGAAAACGGCCACCAGCGAGTAAATTCGAGCTCTCCCAACTGGTAATCCAACCTCTAGTCGTTCCGTCTCAAAATCGCACAAACAGACTTTTCCAGCCGCCAACCGGGAACGTCACTCCAAGCTTGCCTTGAACTGGGAAAAACTAGGTGCTTTTATATTTGTCCATATACCCATAATCCCTTGCGTCTTCATGCGATCCCATAGTTCATTCCGTCTCTGTCCCATAATGCATTGCATATTCATTGCATAAAAAGGCGATGCAAGTTTCCCCTTATTCTTTTACGTTATCTGTCCGAGGACGGATTACGGCAGAGCAGTAAGTGCTTTCTTTTTTTCCCCTTCATTTCAATTGCAGTAGCCCTACATGCTAAGCAAATACGGGCTCTTTTTTGGCGGGGAAAAGGCAAGTCGGAACCAGTTGTGCTCGTCCCAGGTCCTGCCTCATCATGTCTGCCACAAAGATAGATTCTGGCGAGAAAAATTGTCTAGCACGACATAGGGAACCAACTTTCCTTGCAGCAGACCTAGCAATTGATACAATATAATCTTTCCACTTCATGGCAGCAGAAAATGTTAGCCAAAGAAGGCACCACGAGACACTCTCCTTGAGGAGAGCATCATCCTTGCTGATGGAAGCAGAAAGGGGTCTCTTGATAGAGAGCAGGTTTGTTTTGGATGTTCTAAAATTAACAAGCCATTCCCTGCCCCAGTAAACAACAGATTTTTTAGATTAGCCTCCAATTTAACTTAATCAGACTTATTATTAAACAGGAGTAACGAAAACATTTTTACATTCTTGTCTCAGAGTAAAACCTTTTCTAATGTACTAAAATGACCTATTGCAAAACCACAAAAATTTCTTAATTGTATGTAATTTGCCTGTGAATTTTTGCCCTAAACCACAAATCAAAAAAGTCAACCCTTTGCTAACCAGAAACCATCTGATATAGCAAACTATATTTTCACTGATTGCTATCCAAAAAATATTTTAAAAGTTTATTGCATATCATGAGAAATAGGAGACATGATTATCTGCCATTGGCAGTTTAAGGTTAACCAATCAGCTTACAGTTGCTGATTGGCACGCTTTTCTACCTCTTTTTGAAGAACACTCACTCTTGGTAAGACCTACAAAATGAACATTTGCAGAACCAGCGAGCTATACACTGTTACCACTCCAGAGTCAGTAGATGGCGGAAACATTAAATCTTCAGCAGATAAGTTTGGGCGCAGATGCCACTAATTTGCAAGGACTTATTTGTAATATTGTTTAATACAACCTGTATAAATCAGAGGTCAGTTACATTCTATTCTTTATTTATTACAATGTCTTCATCCATCATGTGGGATCTTATATGGGGCCCACTTCAATTCCCCTTATTTTCAGATGATAGTTGAAAAAGGTCCAGTCAAATTATAGCAGCCATTTTTATTGTAATTATTAAGACTTAAAAATTAGTTTTCTAGCAATTTCTTTTGTCTTTCACTTGCATCTAAACATTCAGACAAGTTTTTTTATTAACATTATTTACCTTTGGACTAATATCCTCATCTTTATTGTTATGACCATAACATTTCAGACTCTGTATATTGAATAAAGTGTTCAGTTTGAAATTCACTAATGGTGACCGGACCGACTGACACCTGAAGAATGCGGATGAGCACAAATACCAAAATCTTGTGATTATAACAAAGATAAGGATATTAGACTGACTGTAAATAAGGTTAAAAATGATAACTGATCATCCCAGAAATTTAGACTGAGCATCTAACAATTCAAATAAGTCTTTTTTTTTAATAATATCCTGCAAATGAAAATTCAAACACATTTATTTTATTCAGTACTCTCAGCTTAATATTAAGGCAAGACTTTTTTTATTAGGGCCCCTCAGCTAAATATTAAAGTAATATTTTTTTATCGGTACTCCTCAGTGGATGTGTGTTGTGGTGTAATGGATAGTGGCTCAGAATGAGAAATTAGAGAGCCGAGTTCAAATCTCAGTTGGGTTTGTTACTTTCACTTATACACAAATACCCTTGTCAAAGGTATGACTCCATCTCTTCTCCCCTCAGCTATGGGCTGAATAGCAGAACAGACTGAGTCCTTTAGCCTTGGTTGGCAACCAGTCTGCCAAAGAAAAAAACGACAACCTACAGCAGGAAAATCTTCTGCCTAGTCAGTCATGAATCGAAAGAGTAAAATTTTTTATCAGTACCCTCATCTAATTAAGACAAAACTTTTTATCAGGGCCCCTCAGCTAAATATTAAGGCAAGATTTTTTCTATCAGAGCAACTCAGTTAAATATTAAGGCAAGAATTTTTATTAGTACCCCTCAGTTAAATATTAAGGCAATATTTTTTTATCTGTACACCTTGGCTAAATATTAAGACAAGATTTTTTCAGCTTGAATCTTTTTGAAGTCCAGAGCAAACATTTCTGCAAAATTTATATTTTATATTTTTGTGTAAAACTGTAATCTTTTCCAAATTTACTAAAATGACCTTTTGTGTGACCACAATTGCACATAATTTATCAGATGACAGTTAAACAAGGTTTGATCACAGTACAGCTGTCATTTGTCACATTCTAAACTTGTCACTAAGATGCGATATAAATTTCAAGCTGGGCAAGAAAGACATCTCATTGCAAAACAGGTTCCTAAAAGTATGTGATAAGGCATACTGTCAACAGGCTCTCTCTAATGGGCCAAAAGTTTAGAATATTCACATTTCGACCATAAGACCTGGAATCTCACCAGTGTCAGTGTGTCATGGTTGATCCCAGAATGTCTGAAAACTATACCACTGATTTGTACAAGCATTGTGGGTAAAATTGGGTAAATAGAACTGTTTGAAAACTATTGACAGTTGTGCTAGCAGGAAGTCACAAATCATCATGACCAAGGGTTTGGGCATGATAGCCTTGTTCAAGTTGGTAATCATGCCAGATTATTTGCTTTCTACCATAAACTGTAACTAAGGTCTACTCAGCATAGTTGCCGTATAAATAACTCTGAGGGTGTTGAAGAAAGACAAATATGCCTGAGAAAGCGTCCTGCTATGCATCATGCTTGATAGTTATTTTCAAACATTTTGGTTTATTCTGTTTGGTAACATACAAATGGAACTGATTGTCAGGAAGTAGACTTCCAAAATATTACCGTCACTCACTTCCAGAATGGTAAGAATTTGACGAGAAATGATTTAAAAACAGGAGTATAAAACTTTTGCAAAGTTTATTACAACAACAATATTTTCCCTTCTGTCCAAATTTTTGGAATAAGGAATTATTAATTAAAGTATTTACAGTTAAATGAAAAAAAAAGAAAGAAAGATAAACAAGGATAAGATATCCCTAGACATGGACCACAAAACAAGAACAATCTATCCCTGTAGATTGAATAAAGGGTTCAGTTCAAATTTCCCTGAAGTAACCTGGATAACATTAAAATAGAATATGGCTGTTCACATGAGTAAATTTATAATAGTCATTTGCAGCTGTTCACTACTAATTTGTTATGCAGTTTTAGAATACACTGACTGCATCTTCATATTCTGGATGCATGCATGTAGAGAGCAATATAAACGCTTCCAATGTTTGCATACAGAGAGAAGCTTAAACCTGACCAATGTTGTGTGAACACAAGCTTAGACTCAATCAATGTTTGCTTAATATCCAACCCATATTTGTAAATAAGCTTAGACCTGACCAATATTTGTGTATAGTCTCAGACCTTACCAATGTTTGTGTAATTGTCTCATGCTTAGACCTCACCAATGTTTGTGTATATATTCTCAGGCTTAGACCTGACCAATGTTTGTGTATAGTCTCAGGCTTAGACCTTACCAATGTTTGTGTAATTGTCTCAGGCTTAGACCTGACCAATGTTTGTGTATAGTCTCAGGCTTAGACCTTACCAATGTTTGTGTATAGTCTCAGGCTTAGACCTTACCAATGTTTGTGTAATTGTCTCAGGCTTAGACCTGACCAATGTTTGTGTATTGTCTCAGGCTTAGACCTTACCAATGTTTGTGTAATTGTCTCAGGCTTAGACCTGACCAATGTTTGTGTAATTGTCTCAGGTTAAAACCAGACCAATGTTTGCATAATAGACTCAGGGTCTCAGGATCTAACTGCTAATATTTAACATTAAATAACTTAACAAGTGTTGATATAGTATTAAATTAACAAAACTAAATGAACTTGATTTGTTATGTTTATGCAATGAATTATGACACCATAAAGTTTATCAAAGATTTTCAGGGGTTTTGTATCAGCAAATGTTCAGGTGTCAAAGTTCAAATGAAAGACATCTGATGATAGGAGTGGAATTAAAAGACTCAAATTTTGTACACATACTTGTTTATCAGGAAATAGTCTAGCAAAGTCTCACCATCACTCTCTTCTACACTGGTGAACATTTGACAAAACATGGACAAAAATCAGAAATGGGATTATAAACTTGTAAATTCTCAACAACGAAAAAAAAATGTATAAATTCACTTTCATATGTTTAGATTTTATTATAATTCTAATCACTTTTTAAAACAATAAATATTGCTGAGGAGTGTGTAGTGAACAAAACGAGATCTAGATTTAAAATTCAAATATTAAGCACTGACTCATTGATTTTGTTAGAAATTAAAACGACTCGAATTTACAAACTTTGCTTAACACACACACAAAAGCAAATTCAAAACAAAACTTGTGAAATCTCACACCTTGATGCGAAATATTTTTCGGCCAATAGAAAACTAGGAAACATTTAAAAACAAAATTCAAATAATCTTCAATTCTCAGAAACAAATTTTTTTACGGACCTTTTCACGAGCCGATGCAAAGTTTGTTCATCGTCCAATGAAAAGGCCCAAATCATATCCGGGAGTGAATTCCCAAATGACCTTTTCAAGCCCAACAAACAAAATAAAAGACGGGCAAGTCCACCTGTCACAAGAGAGAATGAGACGAGCGTATAAACACGTCTCTTGACAAATGTCAAGCGATCGCTATTATTATCTCTACCTTTCTCCCTCACCTCTTTTATACTTGATAAAAGAACGGAACATTTTAAGACTGAGCGATTACTTCAAAGACATTCCTACCCTACAATAATGCTCATACATACATCGGCACATACATTCCTGCCTATGTGCACATAAAACTCATTCTTGCAAGGACTACTACGAACATTTCAATGACCTTGTATTAACCAAAATACATTAATTTTATTTGTAAAGGCCTAAATTGTTTTATATGTATATAAATTTGTTGTTTCACTTTACAATTTGATTTTCTTGTTTTATACTCCTCTTATGGTGGGCTATCTAACTAACAAGGCCAAATCAAACTAATCTATTTCTACATTCATACACTTCACTATAACTGATAACCCACGATAAGTGAAGGTAGTTAAAATAATAGTGGTGGTGTCAAGGGAAAACCATCCTTTTCACACATTATCTTATTATGGGCATGAAAGCCCATGTTTGCCGAAATTAGGTTGTGGTTGTAGATAGAGAGATCTTAGACGCCTTAAGTATGGATTTTATATTATATAACCAACTTTTATAAAATTAAATCTTCTTTGCACACATTATAATTTGTATCTGCAATACAAAGAGTTTTATATTAAGAATTCTTGGCTTCTTTTTCTTTCGTCTCACTCGAGGTAGTTGGTGTTTCATTTGTTCACTTGTGGCTATTTTTGTAGTGATTTTATGACATATTTATGTTATAATTTTCGAATAAATCATATTTGCTCTACTCTGTATTGAGCACTCTTTTAACAATAGTATTTTTTGGTTATTGGAATTTATTCCGTATACACCAATCCTACGCGTGTTTATAACACTAATTCATGTTCTTGTATTGTTCTCACTCCTTAATAATGTTTTCCTTTTTCTCATATTCTTTCACACTCAGTAACTCTTTGCATCTTAGTGGCTTTATTGCCTTGTTTGAGGTGAAATGACATAAAAATTATGCCTGCATCTGGAAGTGATTTCTGATCATTTATTTAAGAGTGTATTTTGTTCTGGGAAGTTAATGATTATTGTTTTCTCATGCTGTTGAAGGTCATACCTTTTCAGGTGTTGTTGTAAGTTGGTGCTATTTTTTTCTCATATAATAGTATAAAGAAACAGTTTAATAAATAAATAGTATTTATTATTTTTGTTGTCAGTTCTCAAGATCAAAAGAAAACTTTCATATGTTTAGGTTTTATTACAATTCTAATTATCCTTTTTAAAACAATAAATATTGCCGAGAAGTGAAGGTAGTTAAAATAATAACGGAGTCAAGGGGAAAACCGTCCTTTTGACACTGGGAGGTTTAACTTTACCAAATAACCAATAAAATTACAAAATTTCTTAACTGCTGTCATCATTTTTTTAAAACCAGCCGTATTTGATTTCATTGGTTATTCGTTTTTATATGTGTTGATAGAGTTGATTGGTTGATTGATTCGATTTTTTATGAATTATCAACCTTTTGCAGGTTATATAAAACCAGAAAGTATTTTTAGATTATAAGTATGTTTTTGAGATAATAATGATTTACAGATACAAGGCCTACTATTTAACCCATAGCTGGGGGTGGAGGTGTATTCATACCTTTCCCAAGGGTATTTGCCTCGAAGTGAATATAATGAACCAGACTAGAATTGGAACTCGGTTCTCTGATTTCCAATTCCAAGTGATTATCCATTAGTCCACCTACACATCCAAGCTTACAGCACGTGGTATTCCTAAGTGGTTGCCCATCTAGATACTGACCAGGGTTACCTTTGCTTAACTGGTGATCTTCTGAGAAGCAGTGTTTTAACATAATACAGCTGTAAGCCTAGAGTTAAAAGTGCAGATGAAAACTCAAAATTAAACTTTTCAGAAAATATAGCCCAGAATTTGTAAAATTGCTTAAATATTATTTTTTCATGGGATGGGAAAATTAGTCTGTATGTAAAATGCAATTGCTATAATTTCAAGATCATCATCGTCATCATCTTCTTCAATCACGGGAAGGACCTAAGGGCAGAAGCAACAAACAACCTCCCCCAGGATGATCTGTTGGTCGTGGCTCTCAGGAATTTCATCATTCAATGCACTTTGTCCACTTCATGTCAGCTGAAAATGTTAGCCTGAGAAGGTACAATGGGTCACTCTCCTGGAGGTTAGCATCAGCCATGCTGATGGACGGTAAAAAAGGGTCCTCTCAAATAATTAAAACAGAGCAGTTTTGGAGGTGTAATATTGACAAGCAACTCTTTTCCTCACTTAACAACAGATCGTAAGTAAATTTTTGAGATCAGCTGCCAATTTGACTTTATCAAACCAATCAGAATTACTATTAAGAGAGGAGTAAGTAGTTGTGTCATAGATACTGAGCTGAGAACTGGTGACATTAAGAAGATCATTTATGGGATTTAGAAACATCAGAGGTCCAATGATAGAGTCCTGGTGAATACCTGTATTTATGCAAAAACATCTAGAAGAGTGGCCATTCAAGAGAACTTTCATTTTACGGTTTGATAAGAAAGACTGAATCAGTTCAAAAATTTGATTCAATATACTCTCTCCACTTTGTGTCAGCTGAAAACATTAGACCTTTTTGAGGTCAGCTGCCACTTTGAACCGATCAGACTTACTATTAAGACAGGTGTAAATAGTTGTATCATCAGGACAGATGCCTAGTTGAGAACTGATGACATCAGGAAGATCATTTATGGGAATTAGGAACATCATAGGTCCAAGGATAGAGCCCTGGGGAACATCTGCATTTATGCAAAAAGATCTAGAAGAGTGGCCATTCAAGACAACTTTCATTTCACAATTTGATAAGAAAGACTGAATCAGTTCAAAAATTCATCCAGAAATACCATAACATTTCAACTTGTGAAGAAGACCAAATATGCCAAACCGTGTCAAATGCCTTTGAGATATCCAAAGCAACAGCCGAAGCTTCACCATTCTTATCTAAAGCTTGATAGATTCTTTCAGCAATAATACATTAATATGTCAAGAGAAGGTCATTTTTGGTGAACAGTTGCCAAATTGATAATAGCAAACTGATCAGACCATCTATCAAGGCAGGAGTAAATAGTTGTGTCATCAGCAGAGATGCCAAGTCAAGAACTGATGACATCAGGAAGGTCATTTATGAAAATTAAGAACAATGTAGGTCCAAAGATGACACCTGACTGACACCTGCATCAGAGGTAGAAGAACAGCTATTCAAGACAACTATCTTTTTGCAATTTGATAAGAAATAATCTGTTCAAAAATTTGTCCAGAAATTCCATAACCTTAAGACTCTTCGGTAAATCGAATCGAGTTCTCTCAGTCACTGTGTATTTATCTAAAAATAAATACGTTTAAATTCACCTTCTTCTCTGCTGTGCGCCAACAGCTTCAGGGTAAAATTTCCGACTGAAGCGAATTCAGCCAGTTTTCGATTCCAGCCAGTGGCAACCGGACGTCTAGCCACACTGATGAGCTGTGATACAGCGAAACAGTCTGTCTGTGGATTACAATATATATGCTCCTGAAAAATTTATTTCGGTTGAGCTCTCTGGAGAGGATGTGTGGGTTTGTAAACAGTGACTATTACGGCTAATAATGCAAGACTCTTCGGTAAATCGAATCGAGTTCTCTCAGTCACTGTGTGTTTATCTAAAAATAAATACGTTTAAGTTCACCTTCTTCTCTGCCGTGAGCCAATGGCTTCAGGGTAAAATTTCTGACTGACGCGAATTCAGCCGGTTTTCGATTCTAGCCAGAGGCAACCGGACGTCCAGCCACACTGATGAGCTGTGATACAGCGAAACAGTCTGTCTGTGGATGACAATATATATATATATATATATATATATATATGCATGTTTCATTAAAAACGACAGACAAGGTACTACGATTGAGCTTTTTATTTAAATTTTCTTGTGTTCGAACAAGAGCTTTCTTTACAGGACAAAGGGTGTGTAGGAAAGAACTTAATAACAGTAATCAACAACGGCTTCCCTAACCACCTTATAGACCACCAAATTAGACTATTTCTCCCTAAAGTAAGTAATAGCGACAGTGAACACACACTCAAAAATCACATACACATTTATTACAAAAACCAAATGCATAACAATTACAAACAAGATGAATCCTCACTAAGACATATTATAAAGAAATACACTACCCCAATTGACCCGAATAAAAAATCAAATTAATTATCTACTATAAAAAATTTAAGACAGCTAACCTTATCCTCAGAAATAACAGTACACCAGCTAAGTCAAAACTACAAAGAACGAACATTATCTATGATTTCAAATGCCCCTTAAGGAACTGTGTTCCTGATCAAACCGGACTCATGAATAATTACATCGGTTACACAACTACATGCTTATCCAGACGCCTTACATTACACCTATCCAACCACAGCTCCATTAGAATGCATTTAAACACGCACACAAATTTAATCGACTCCATTAGAAACATACTAGTAGAAAACACAAATATATTAACTGCTTCTGTCTGCAAAAAAAGATTAAAAATAATGGAGGCTTTAATAATAAAAAAGAAAAAGCCAACTCTTAACAATATTAACTACGAACAAAGCCACAATGTGTTAACCGTATTCGGAAATTAAAAACATCTCTACTACACTCTAAGACATACACATAATGCACGCACTCAATTAAGCTGAATAATCCTTGATAATGGCTAAAGGTATAGCCAAAAGCTCTTGGAAACATAAAACATTTGGACAGTTCCTACACAGACTTTGTCCTGTAAAGAAAGCTCTTGTTCGAACACAAGAAAAATTAAATAAAAGCTTAACCGTAGTACCTTGTCTGTCGTCTTTAATGAAACATGCATAAAGGAAGGATTGCTGCCTAAATATACAATATATATATATGTATATGTATATGTAGAAAGGGTTCCCTCAGATGATTAAAATAGAGACGTTTCATTTTGAAGCGTTGAAATTCACTCCTTGCCCCATTTAACAACAGACTGTAGGTCATTTTTTAAGTCAGCTGCCAGTTTGACAATATCAAACTGATCAGACCATCTCTTAAGGCAGGAGTAAAGAGTTGTGTCATCAGCACGGTTTCCAAATTGAGAACTGAAGGCATTTTATGTGAGAAAAAGAAAAAAAAGAAAGAACAAAAATATACAAA
>OZ038508.1:85067114-85084614 GCA_964036315.1 Acanthosepion esculentum | reverse complement strand
TATGTTATAAAATCACTTGTCTTATCAAGTGATGATGTTGAATCAGATTCAACATCATCACTTGATAAGACACTGGAGGTGTTGAAACAAAATGGCTATTTTTGTAGTGATTTTATAACATATTTATGTTATAATTTTTAAATAAACAATTATATATGCTCTACTCTGTATTGAGCACTCTTTTAAGAATAGTAATTGTTGGTTATTGGAATTTATTCCATATACACCAATCCTAGACTTGGGTGTATATATATATATATATATATATATATATATATATATATATATATATATATATACATATATATATATATATATATGAGAGAGAGAGAGAGAGAGAGAGGAGGAAGCTGGAGAGAGAGAGGATGATACTGCAGTGAGATGCACAAACCGCAGAGAGAGAGGAGGGAACTAAAGCAAGAGAGTGGACGGAACAGTGGAGAGAAGAAGGAAACTCCACAGAGAGAGAGAGAGAGAGAGAGAGAGAGAGAGGAGGGAACTGTAGAGATAGGGAAGTGAGCGGCAAAGAGAGAGAGAGAGAGAGAGAAAGAGGAAGGAACTGTAGAGATAGGGAAGTGAGCGGCAAAGAGAGAGAGAGAGAGAGAAAGAGGAGGGAACTGTAGAGATAGGGAAGTGAGCGGCAAAGAGAGAGAGAGAGAGAGAAAGAGGAGGGAACTGTAGAGATAGGGAAGTGAGCGGCAAAGAGAGAGAGAGAGAGAGGAGGGAATTGCATAGAGAGAGAGTGAAACAATGTGAGGAAGGTCAAAAGATAAATATGAAATCCATCCGCTTTGGTCGTATATAAGAATTCCTCGCAAGAAAGCTAATTATAGCCATGCAACAATCAAGCTTGTTTATTTGTTGTTTCTCATTTGGAATCAGTGCTGCCTGTTTGTTTAAGTTGTCATGGTTACGTTAACCCTATTTTGTCCCCTGGGCAACTGGTCAATAATTATATGCCAAACAACAGAACACCTGATGGCCATTGGTTTCATTTCATCAATGTAGTTACAATTTTGCTTTTTAAATTATTATCATAGTTGCATAAAATGTGACCAGCATTATCAATATAATCACCTTTTCTAGCAATCTCTGGATCAATACACAACACTTCATCGATTATCTATTTCTTGATATTCCCGACTGGACGTGAAATGAAGAGAAAAATTGAAATCATCCAAAAATTTTTCAATGATCCAAACTGAAGCTGTTCTAATATTTCATTTCAGGCAAGCATTTTGAGAATTTAGAAAATTATAATCGACATTTGATAAGAACACTGATAAAATCAATTGAATTAATTGTTAATTTCCTTGTTTTACAAACAATATACATTAGAAATATCACAGCTTGGTCATACTTATGAAGTAGATTCTTATATTCCATGCTAATACGAATATATATCTGTCTATATTTCTGAGATGAGGTATTATGTACACTATTTACATTATTTGGACTATTGCCCTCATCTTTGTCGCCATATTTATTACAACGTTTCAGCCCTTCTTCAGGTGGTTGGAATGTGGAACTGATATTTTTATATATAGTGCTCAATATTGAAAATATCAAAAATAGAACATTAATAATATTATATGAAAAGATTACTCAACTTTTAAATATCAATTTTTATCCCAACTTCGATGTTTCGTGCTAAAATTTCCAGTCTTCAGGAGGTTCTGCTTTTAAACAATATTTCCAATTTTTTTTTTCAATTTTGAAAAAATTGAAAAAAATAGAAAAAATAATAAAATAATAAAAATCTGCCATCTTTTCACCAATCAATGCCATTTCATATTTAATAATGATTGTTACAAAGAAAAATTTCGATTACCATTAAATTTAAAGTTTTTAGCTTCCATTTTTGAAACATGGTTATTACTGTGTAGCAAAAAAATATTTTAAATCATGATTAAAAATATGATTCCATCATGACAGTGAAATTTCTGTTTCAAAACTGAAACTAAAGTTGTAAATTTAATTATAAAAATTAAACTTAAAATCCAGAGTTTCGTTCCATTGTCAAGTGATGTTAGGAATAACTTTCTAAGAAATTTACTTAATTTATAAGTGCAGACAATCTTAATATTTTAAGTTGTTACGGTTAAGGAAAATCCAATCTATTTTGATTAGGGGTGGTTGGGTTTTAATTTCCATACACAACTTATGTGTCAAATATATGTTACTTATAAAGTCAGGTTAAGTTTAGGTGGGTGGGGGTGCCTGCTCACAAACATAGACATCCGTTATACAGCGTGTCATCTGGGTTTTCAATGACAAAAAAATTGAGCATTTTTATTTATCCGCTTAATTCATATTTTCATACACAAAGATTTTCTAAAAGGGTCATCTAAATATGAGTACAGTATATTTTTAATATTTAAATTTTATTCCTACAGATTTAAATTACCATTCCTTCTAATAACTAATAGACTATATGATATTTTTACAGATAAATATATTAGAATTTAATTACTAATTAATGATCAAGTGTAAATATGAATGTTTCATCTCTCTTTTTTTTCCAAAATAAATTATTTAAGGAAAATATTTGACAGTGCCTACAAAAATAGCTATTTCATTTCTTTGATCTAGTAAATTTTTATTTTTCAGAAACTTATTAATGTATAATTTTTCATATATGCACAAAGGACATGGGTCATTTAATGACCTACAAGCTGTAGCTTTTCTTATTAATTTTCATTTTACCATTGATGTTTTATTGGTTTCTTTTAAGTGCCAGAAATGTTTAGATAGGGACGTTTGATTTCAGTATTTATTATTATTAAAGCATGTTTGATGTTGTTCCACCTTCTTTTGAATTCATTCCGCATACACACAATGTAGAATTTAACTATGTCTGGATCTTCAATAGATGAGATATTGCATTGATAAACTATTGATTCAATACAGCATTTATTATTAAGAGGACAATTTTGAGGATTTCTTCAGTTGCATAATTTTTCTTTATCTTCATTTCTTTTTATTTTATGATATGTATATTTTTGATTTTGGTATAAGTGTTTATTCAAGATATTAGCATTATGTTTCTTAATAATCATTTCTAAGTTTTCAGTACAACTGTAACTTAATTCTAGGGTATTTTTATAATATATATATATATATATATATATATATATATATATATATATATATATATATATATATATAAAACAGCAAAATTGTCCAAATCATGTAACAGTAAAATTGTTCAACTGTTAGATTAGATTAAGCTTTCAACCACTGTATCTTAGAAATGTTTAAAGATATCTTACTGGAATTTGCCAATGTTTTTATAACACTACTGGACTCTACTTTGAGCAATAAGAATTTATAATTACTCTCCAAGCTTAACAAAAATGACATGTTCATCATTAATTAATTATTTCTAAGGATTGGAAGCTTATGAATGATTGAAATTGAGTTCAAATATATATATATATATATATATATATATATATATATATATATATATATATATATATTATTCTAGGATCATTTTCCAACTTATTTCATATGATCTTCACCCTCTCTAACCTCATTTTCTGTCCTAGAGTAACAAGTTGCCACACAGGTTTCACATCCAATTTCATTTTCAATTCTTTTTCCCTGCTCTTTGAACTGTTATCACTGAAACTCCTCTCTCACATGCCAAATGTCTTATGAATTGAGTTGGATCTTTTCTAATTGAGATCTTCAGCTCTAAGTTGAAATGATGATCCCTCTTCCTGTTGCGATCTCCCAATCCCGTTTTCTTGTCTACTGTTCCCTCTTTTTAAAACTTATTCACCATTCTCTTGATGCTTCTTTAATGAACTTTGAAGATGGAAGCCAGAGTATGAATGTTGGTACCATTACTGAAGGCTTGAATGATCTTTTTCCTCTCACTATTGCTCATTTGAGAAGACTGTGGTTCTGACACAAAATGATTTTAAACTGTTCCCTTTCTAGCTAAATAACTCAAATGGTTTTTCAGTGATTCTTACAAAAAATGGTATCAAGATGGCTAAACGTCTTATCTGAAAAGCTGGAAAAAAGAAACTCAGTTAGTTTAGTGTTTTTTTTTTAGATATTAAACATTTTGTGGGATGGACAATTATCGCATGCTGTTACAAGATTTGGATAATTTTGCTCTTACACCAGGTATATGAATAGGAGTAGATAGGTTTGCCTATCATCTAGTTCACACTCCTAACTGGTGTTTTGAATAGGAGGTTTATCCCTTGTATCCTGTTTAGGATTGGGTTTCCAGTTCCTACTAAAGTCTACTTCTAAAATCTCTGTCTAAACTCTGAAATTTTTGTTTATTGTTTACTTAGTTACTTTTCCTCAATATGAGTTGATAGGTTTGCCTATCATCCGGTTCACACTCCTCCCTGGTTTCTTGAACAGGAGTAGAGGTTTCTTCCTTGTTTCCTATTTTAAGATTGGATTTCTGCTTCCTTTTAAACTTTTTCCTTCTCTTTCACTCCTAGTAGCCCCTTGTGTCTTAGTAGCATTAACAACTTGCTTAAAAATATTTTGTGTTAATTATGATGATAAACATTAATGGTGAACTTGCACACTGATTAATGGTTTTATAATTATATCTTGCTGATGATAATTAAATCAAATGTAAACTTAATTGGTTGTTTCATTATCACATTATAACTTCTGATAAAACCATTAATTAACAATTTGAAGCAAATGGCTTTGGCAATGTCAAGTGTTAATTATTTTCATCAGCTTTCATAATTTTTTTTTGTGGAATGCAAAAAAACATAATTTTATGATTCCAGGTATTTATTTATTAGACTGTTTATTTACATTATTTATTAGGCTGCTTATTTACATTATTTATTAGGCTGTTTATTTACATTATTTATTAGGCTGTTTATTTACATTATTTATTAGACTGCTTATTTACATTATTTATTAGGCTGTTTATTTAAATTATTATTCGACTGTTTAGTTACCTTATTTACTAGATTATTTACATTATTTATTAGGCTGCTTATTTACATTATTTATTAGGCTGTTTATTTACATTATTTATTATGCTGCTTATTTACATTATTTATTAGGCTGTTTATTTACATTATTTATTAGGCTGTTTATTTACATTATTTATTAGACTGCTTATTTACATTATTTATTAGGCTGTTTATTTAAATTATTATTCGACTGTTTAGTTACCTTATTTACTAGATTATTTACATTATTTATTAGGCTGCTTATTTACATTATTTATTAGGCTGTTTATTTACATTATTTATTAGACTGTTTACTTAAATTATTATTTGACTGTTTATTTACATTATTTATTAGCTTGGTTATTTACATTATTAGACTGTTTATTTAAATTATTATTCAACTGTTTAGTTACCTTATTTATTAGATTATTTACATTATTTATTAGACTGTTTATTTACATTATTTATTAGGCTGTTTATTTAAATTATTATATGGCTGTTTATTTACATTATTTATTAGATTGTTTATTGGAATGGTTAGCAAAACAGATTATGGCCCTAGACTTGAATAGGTTAGGACAGCGGTGATCAGGGAAGCATTCTCTTGGGAGTTTGTTCTACAAAGCAGCAGCTCTTGGAAAGAAGTTGTTTCAATGAAAGTTCCTTCTAATCAATTGCTTAGAAGGAACTTTCATTCAGACAAATGGAATGAGGATGAGTCAACTCCATATATATGGTATGGCGGGCTTGAGTCATAAAGCTTTGAACTTTGTTTTTGATATGATGTTCACCCTGTACAAGACCCAAGAGCCACATAAGCTAGAGGATTACAGAGTAAGAGGCATAGTTCATGTGGGAAAGATAAAAGTTAACCCTAGCCATGAACAGGTTAAGATTGTAATGACTTGGGAGCATCGCCTTAGAACTTGGTTCCAAAAAATAACAGTTTGTGGGAAGAAGCCACTTGAGTGAAACTTACATCTCACCATACACACACAAAGGAAATGAGGGTGGTTCTCTACAATGGGTGTGTCATCATGGGTCTTAGCTGTGAAGGTTAGAAATGGTGAAACTAAGAAGTGTAGTTCATTTGAACATCACTTTCCATGGAAATAGTGATAGATCAGTGAGAGTCTTACAATGTTTCATCTGAGGGGAAAGGGTTGTAGGGTGGAAAAGAATTCGTCACCCAGAAGGACATCGAGATGCTATTGAAACTCAAAAGTGAAGACTGAGAAGCTCCTGCAGCAGTACTCCATTTCCGGCTGAATCTGGCTCTTGCAAAGGTAAAGGACATCAAAAGGAGTCAGGTACTTATTTGAGCAGTATACAGAAACAAGTACTTTTTCCACATCATTTGTAATGGATCTTATGTACATGCTCCACTTGAGGCCTGGGTCGAGTTTAAGTCAAAATACTGGGTGCGATGGATAAATTGTGTCCATTTTATATTTTTCATTTCATGCATGCGCGTTGTTTGTTTTTGATTTTGTTGACTGCACAGTATAATAGGGTCAGTTGGGCACAGTCTGTGAGAAAAAGAACACCATGATGCAATTCACTCCACCAGAAATTTAGATACGGCATACTGCACTGCTTGGCATTCACACTGGAATCTCAGATATGAACATTTCAGAGTATTTGGATGTCAATCTGAGGACAGTGAAGAGCATTCCGAAAGAGTTACCTGAGTCTAATGGTGATTACGAAGGTACAGCAGCTGAGAAAACTCACTATGATCATTCTCATGAGAAAAGAACTCCTGAGTTTGTTGGTGAGAGCCTCAAACTTAACACAAAGATCTACATCAAGTGCCTTCAGGAGGTAGTGCTGCCCTGGATCTAGAGGGTGGCTGCTGGAAGATCCTATGTCTGGCAACAGGACTCTGCACCATGCCACACAAGCAGGAGAACCCAATCATGCCTGTCAGACAATTTCTCTGACTGTACCACCTCTTACATCTGACCACCTAACTCCTCAGACTGCAAGCTCTTTGATTATTATGTGTGGGGTGCAGTTGAGTGAGAGACCAACAAAATTCCTTGTAACACCAAAGATGAACTGAAGGCAAGGATTATGGCAACATTCACCAGCTTAAACAAGGAGACCGTCCAGAAGAGTTGCAGGAGATTCTGAAGTTTTCTAGAGGCTGTAGTTGAAGCCAATGGTGATTTTATTGAATAAATTTACTCTAGTATTTCAAGATATTTTTGTGTAATTTTGGCAAATATATCTGTTAAAATGAGATATCTGTGTTATTTTCGTTTTTGTGTAATTTAAACGACAATTTACCAATCGCACCCTGTAGGTACTCAAGACACAGGGTCTCTGTGAGGGATCATCACTTCATCATAATTCTTGAAAGTTTTGGTTCCAATCAGCGATGATGGAATGTCATTGTTATCAACAAATAGTGTGACCAACAAGTTATACTCTTCAAAACACCGAAATAAACACGTCAGTGTTAGGATTTCAAAAATAGTGCTCAACATGCTGGTCTTTGTTCCCTATTTTCGTACAAACGATGGTGTAAAAGTAATCACTGTTTTTTTTTTTCTTTAATTACAACAGATTTAATAATAGAAGCACACAAAGTTTACCAAGACGAATACAGACTTCAAAGAATTGCCACGAAAAAGATAACCTCAAAGGAGAAATACGATATTGTAAAGTTATTAAGTAATGGGAATGCCAGAAAGAGAATTGGAGAAGAATTTAACCGAAATCCAATGAAAAAAGAAATTGCAAACATTATTAAGATAAGAAGTAAAAACACTGGCTTTAAGAATGTTACAAAGAGAGATATGAAAAAAACTGAAAGGAAAAGTGAATGGACCAGCAAGAAAATATTTACAATACAGTGGAGACTTGGCATAGGTGTCCAACATTAAAAATGGCTGCAAGTTAGAGTCTATGTTTTTTTTTGTTTTTTTTTGGTAGATGGAACTATGGAACTATTGCAAGCCGTCAATAGGATTTGCTAGCATGATCCCACAAGTCGTCATAATCGATGACCTTGTTCAGAATGTTGATAACATCAGATAATGCGCTGTCTCCCAGAAACTGTAACTAAGGTCTGCTCAGTATAGTTGCAGTGTAAACCACAGGTGGGCTCTGTGGGTGTTGAACAAACTAAACAGAAATCTGCCTGAGTGAGCGTCTGCAATAGGGATTGGCTAGCCGCCCTAACAGATGGGTATCCTTGAATACGAGTGGCCTGCTATAAAGACATATATATATATATATTTAATATATATATATATTTAATATATATATATATATATATATATATAAAGACATATATATATATATATTTAAAGACATTTATATTATGTTTAACATTCTTTTTATAGATACAAGTATTTAAGCAAATGCTCTGTTTTATAATAAACAGTATTAAATAACATTTACCGGCCTGAATGTCCGAGAAATTTTAAATAAACTGTCGGACTATGTCCAATTCTAAAATATATATATATATATATATTGTTTATATGTTATTTTTAGAGATACAAATATTTACGTAAATGCTCTGTTTATAATAAACAGTATTAACAACATTTATCGGCCAGAATGTCTGAGAAATTTCATAGAAAATGTCTCCCGACAGGAATCGAACCTGTATCCTACACATAATTATCATATAGCCTGACATGCTATACCAGTTTAGCAGTAAAATCAACCTTGCTAACCAGACGCTTTCTCTATAGCTAAATGGTGTAGCATGTCAGGCTATATGATAGTTCCCTGTAGGATGCAGGTTCAATTCCTGTCAGAGGATGCATATTTTCTATGAAAATTTCTTGGACATTCAGGCCGGTAAATGTTGTTAATACTGTTTATTATAAACAGAGCATTTACTTAAATATTTGTATCTATAAAAATAATGTATAAACAAGATATATTAAAATAATTGTCAGACTAAGTCAATTCCATTATATATATATATATATATATATATATATATATATATATATATATAAATATATAAAGAAAGAACAGTAAGATATATAATCTGTTGTTCTTATTGATATTTTTTATTTTTATTTTTACAAAACAGTGCCCAATGTAAATTTACAGGGCTTTACAGAGCCTCCCGAAAAGGAATTCGCTCCTTTTTATTGGGGCAAGGGAGAGGAGGGCTCGTTTTATATTCAACCAGAGTGGAGTGTGAGCAGCTCTATTTGGTACTAAAGAGGGGGGCATTGGGGGGGTGCAATCCACACTCCTCACTCCAAAATTTTTTTAAACATTATTTTGTATTCAACAATAAAAAAGAAAACAAAGGAAAATCTGAGCCAAACTCTTTCAGTTTTTTTTATTATAATTATATCTGTGGTAAATGTATGAGTGAGGGAGTGAGTGAGTGAGGGTGTGAGTGAGTGATAGAGTGAGTGTGTGAGTGAGGGAGTGAATGAGTGAGTGAGTGAGTGTGTGAGTCTGTGAATGAGTGTAGAAGTGAGTGAGTGAGTGAGTCTGTAAGTGAGTGACTGAGTGAGGGTGTGAGTGAGTGACTGAGTGCATGAGTGAGTGTGTGAGTGAGTGAGTGAGAGAGAGAGAGAGAGAGACTTCAACTTCTACCCGAGTTTTGGTAAAAAGGCAAGTGACTTTGACACCTAGGTGTTACCATTCTGATGTCTGGAACATTTCTTTTAAGGTGCAGGAGACAAAAAATGTCTTCAAAAGAGTGAGTCATTCCTTAGAAAGTCTTTGATGTCATTTGTGTGTGAGTGTCGGTGAGAGAGAGTATAAAAGCTGTCTGTAGATATCAGTGAGGGGGGGGGAGAGCTTTCGCCCTTTCAGTATCTGTCTATATTTCTGAGATGAGGTATTATGTACACTATTGACATTATTTGGACTATTGTCCTCATCTTTGTCGCCGTATTTATTACAACGTTTCGGCTGTTGTACACTCTGGCCTTCTTCAGGTGGTTGGAATGTCGAACTGAACCCTTTATTTCACTCACTGGGATAAACTGTTCTAGTTCCACATGCCATGTCTAATAAATGTCAGTTATCAGTTATCTCTTGTTAATTCACCTCTCCAAGTTCTCCACTGCCTTGACCGGGTATTGAACTCACACTCTTTGGGTGCTGTCACTAAATCTAACTAACGTCTTTATCCACTATGACAAATTTTCATTGCTGAATGAATAAATAATGTTTTCTTTTTAATCTACTGACAAGTTACTTTTGTACACAATATTGCTGCCATCATCATCATCATCACCATCACCACCACCACCACCGACACCATCATCACCACTACCACCACCACCACCACCATCACCACCACCGACACCATCATCACCACCACCACCACCACCACCACCACCATCATCACCACTACCACCACCACCACCGACACCATCATCACCACTACCACCACTGACACCATCATCACCACTACCACCACCACCACCATCACCACCACCGACACCATCATCACCACCACCACCACCACCACCACCACCATCATCACCACTACCACCACCACCACCACCGACACCATCATCACCACTACCACCACCGACACCATCATCACCACTACCACCACCGACACCATCATCACCACTACCACCACCACCACCATCACCACCACCGACACCATCATCACCACCACCACCACCACCACCACCATCATCACCACTACCACCACCACCACCGACACCATCATCACCACTACCACCACCGACACCATCATCACCACTACCACCACCGACACCATCATCACCACTACCACCACCACCACCATCACCACCACCGACACCATCATCACCACTACCACCACCACCATCACCACCACCGACACCATCATCACCACTATCACCACCACCACCATCACCATCACCATTTCCTTCGATATTCATCCAAATGTTGAATAAAACTGATTCTTGGTATGAAATGATACTTTTTGTCCTGAAATAAATTCTAATTTTATTTTTAGCATATATATATATATATATATATATATATATATATATATATATATATATATATATATATATATTACCCCCCCCCCAACCTCCTCAAGTACGGTTCTGTTATTGTTGGGTTTTTTTCACCACAATTTTCAGTTATTTAAAAATTATATAGGAGAGAGGATTAACCCCCAAATTTTTGTATTTTACAGTGATGTTCTGTCTATTATTTTAACCTCATACCCCAGGGCACGCTGATCACCCTTTTCCCTCCATATGTGGTCAGCGACGCCTGTTGTATTCTGGTATACTAGCATGTCTTTTAGTTTACTAACTTGTGCGTCTACTGATATTTATATCTTTGTCAGCCTCTGAATTTTTCCGCTGACCCTCATAGTATCTTTAGATTTTGCTTAATGTAGTATTTGCAGGTTAATTTTACTATTCTTACCTTCTTCAGGTGGTTGGAACGTCGAACTGAACCCTTTATTTCACTCACTGGGGTCAGTTATCAGTCATCTCCTGTTAATTTCCCTCTCTAAGTTCTCCACTGCCTTAACCAGGTATTGAACTCAAACTCTTTGGGTCCTATCACTGGATCTAACTAATGCCTTTATCCACTGTGCCATGTGTCCTTGAAAACATCTGTGTATGAATTTCTGGGTATTATAAACCTAATGTCTTCAGCAACCGTTTTTTACCAGTGCTCATATTGCAATCTTTGCTGTTATCAAATCCATGTTTTTACCAGAGCTCATATTGCAATTGTTGTTGTTATTATAGTTTTTCTCTGGCACTCCTTATTACTGGTTCCCATATTGTATTCATTTCTATGCTTGGTTGGCTCAGGAGATTTTTGTGGCTTAGCATATGTACTGATTCCTTAAGTTTACGAATTTTCCAATGGTGTTCTTTGTCTATGATCTCAACCTGATCCCACAGAGGGCGGTGATCTCCCTTCTCTCTCCATATGTGGTCAGCCACACCTGTTTTTTCCCCTCGTGTTACAGCTTTCTGGTGTTCTTGAAGCCCTTACCTTAAGGGGGCGGCCTGTCTCCCCTTTATATTTCTTTCCGAAGCTGCACGGGATGGTGTACACACAGTCTTTAGTCATGTTCTCCTCTATGGGGGTCTTACTTGGGAGAGATATCTGCAAAGTGTCGTCAAGCTTTTGAATGTTGTCCTGATGTTATATGGTCTGCAAATCCTTTGTATTTTCTCTGATAACCCCTTCACATAAGGCAGGCAGACTGTTTTCTGAGTGTTGTTGTCCTCCTCTTGTACCCACCTATCCCAGATTTTTGCGGCTGCTGTCATGTACCCAGGGTAGTTGATGCATTGTAGGGTACTACTTATACTGATTAATTCTTTATCTAATGTCTCTGGGTCGCCACTTATGACTTGCTCGGTGTTGAAATTTCAACTCCCACCATCCATGCAGCGTAAAGAAAGGGATCATCTGCTGCTTACAACAGCAGCGGACAATCCCTTTCTTTACGCTGTAAAAAACTAGGATAGGCAGGTACAAATTAAATGATATTAAAATGTCTGACAGTATTAAAGAAACTTGAAATAGATTTAAGAAAGTAAGATCCTGTGTGCTGACAGTCATATGACTGGTTCTAGTACGAGTTAAGCAATGTCAAGTCTGGTCAGTATCTAAATGAGTGACCACTTGGGAAAAACAGGTATGGTAAGCTTGGGTGCATTGGTGATATAATGGATAACAGCTCAGGACTGAAAACTGTCGACACATGTCAAATTACCAGAATTGCTTCTTTCTTTTACTCCTCATAAATTCTATGATATAGACGAAAGACGGTGTGCCGTCCGTCCAATCCTTTATTCGACCATGTTCCACTAAGTCTTTTTCTTAGTTGTGGTCAGAATATCGCTGACCCAGTGTTACAATTCTAAAGCCATTGAATGTCCAAACAGTCTGTTTGTGTTTTTGAAGTTTTTCTTCAACCTGAACAATGCCCCAACCGAAAATGCTTACAGTTAGAAATCTATGCAATCTAAGACTATTGATTCCAAGTTAAATGATATTAAAATATCTGAAAGTATTAAAGAAACTTGAAATAGATTTAAGAAGGTAAGATCCCATCTGCTGACGGCCATATCACTGGTTCTAGTAGGATCACCGAAGTTAAGCAATGTCAAGTCTGGTCAGTAACTAGATGAGTGACCACTTGGGAATACTTGGTGATATAATGGAACTGAAAACTGTTGACACATGTCAAATTATCAAAATTGTTTCTTTCTTTTTCTTCTCATAAATTTCATGATATGAACAAAAGATATCACATGCTATTTGTTCAAACCTTGCAAATCATTCCATATTTGAATTCATTCCTTCAAAATGTGCAAGGAGTTTATTAAGTAGAGATGGGTTTGGTTCGTTGCTTCGTTATAGTTGTTGATCGCATAGATGCAGACCCATTCACAGCTCTACAAATTCTTTCTCTGCCCTTCAAAATTGCCGACAGAGTAGAGTGTGATAACTTCAGATAACATGTGGTCACATGCATTTTCTTTCCTCCTTCGAACTGTTTAATCAACCATCATTTTTGTTTCGAGATCAAATGGCCTTTCTTTCCTTCTTGGCAGGTTTGAGGTGTAAACAAAGACAATTTCCTCTTAGTAGACATTTTGGTGGTGGGGGGAGGTTGAAGAAAAACTTCAAAGATACAAACAGACTCAGTGTATAAACTTGGATGTGTAAGTGATTCTAGTAAAGAAAATGGTGACTTACCTTGTCAAACCAAAACGACAGTGTGTCAGGTGTATCCTATATCGGAAAAGAAAGCATGCATGTGACTCTTGTTTATATATGAGAATATCATGCAAATTTTTGCTCACACTTCAACCAATCACTAACTTCTTGGCCTAGATATAAACAGATGCCACATGTGACCAGGGAATTGGCTCAACAACTCATTAGACAGCGTCAAGGAACAACTGCTGGATTGAATTTTATCCCCTCATAAAATTCTACTACATTAATGTAATGGATAACAGCTCGGAATTGAAAATTAGAGAGCCAAGTTGTTCCATTTCCAGCCAGGTTCATCATATTCAATAATGTGCAAGTATCCTTAGGAAAGGTGTGAATCCACCTCTTCTCCTTCCATCTATGAGGTAATTAGTAGGACTTGTATCAGTAAAATCATTATTATCCTCAAAAAATTCTTACAATCTAAAAATATTTTCTGGCTTTAAATAACCTGCAAAAAGTTGATAAGTCATAAAAAAACAAATCCATGTGTTGGATTACCGTATATACTCACGTATTAAGTATTTTGAAGCTAATTTTAAGGGGGTCATATCATACATGTGATATAAAATAACTGCCGGCCCTGGCTATGACATTGCCCAAACTATATATCCATTTACTGCCATCAAAAAGTACAGCTGTATTTAAAATGAACACTTGTATATATGGTAATTTCTTTTGAAAATAATGAATTCATTTACTCCTCATCAGAAACAATTTGTAACTCCTTCTCCAAGTAACCAACAGTAGCCTCATTCATTAAAATCCTTGTCACTCCTTGTCCACTACAGCCACAACTATAATTTGAACTTGGTTTACTGATTTCATGTTCCACACTTAAAACTGTTTCATCATTAATTCTTCGTATTGTAAGTGCAGGCTGCATCAGAAATACCTCCCGCATATCGATAAGCAGGGTCAGTGCATACTACCCCTAATCAGGGGGCCCAAGCCTGGTTAAGGTCCCTGGGGTGTGCTTTGCAACCCTCTCTATCTCAACTTTTACTTTTTCCTACCCACATGTATCTACATCATAAATGAATCTAAGCAGAACTATTAAAAGATGAACATTTTTTGCAGATTTTTTTTTGGTCCAAATCTGTGAATTTGTTTCGCTTTTGCTAAGTCCCAACAAAACATGATATAAAATTCACTATTTCTTACCTGTAATGTTCAATGTGTTAAAAGGTATTCAACATTTTAAGAAGAAAAATCTCAAGTTGACGTTAATAATTGCGACAGGACATTGTTGATTTATTTCAAAGGGAACAATCTATTACGACAGGTTTGTAATTTGTATTCAAACATATTGTACTTGTTTTCAATTTTTCTAGTTGAATCGTTGACTTATATTGCATATGGTGATTTTACAAGCGTAGCTTAGATGTGATACAAGGCTGAAAGTATTGGGTACCTCACCTACATTGCATATGATCCATTATTGTACCTAATTAGGTTACAATAAAATTTGTATTTTCTATGAATTTCTACCTTATGAAAATTGAGATCTAGTAGAGTGGAAGCTTATCATAGATTCGGGGCTGGGCACAACAGCCTTACACCAGCCCTGAGATATATATATATATATATATATATATATATATATATATATATATATTTAGATACATTGCATTTATTTTCTCGTTTTTCTAGTTGAAGTGTTCACCTACATTGCATATGATCCATTATTGTACCTAATTAGGTTACAATAAAATTTGTATTTTCTATGAATTTCTACCTTATGAAAATTAAGATGTAATAGAGTGAGGAGGAGGGTCCCTATCATACATAGAAGGGGGCATGAGACCCTTGCACAAACTCTAATGCTACATTAGTGATAGTGTTGCCTTCATCTGATAATGCCATTATTTGGGCGGTATTTCTGTGAGGTGTATGTGGGAGGTATTTCTGCCACACTCTGCATATGGAACATCACTTCCTTTTTTCCATTTGTTTGAAAAAAAAAAAAAAAAGGTTCATTTTCAGAATGGACATATAAGGAAAAAGAAAAAATAGGAGGGCAAAGGGATGACAGGGTGAAGCTACAGCGTTTCTCGATATCACATTGTCGAAGGATTGTTGTGGTATTAAAGTAATGGCTCCAGCTGAAAATATTTTTAAATCAACAACAGTCAGGGCCTCCTAAGATAAGAGGGGTGGGAGAGAAAAGGTGAGAATAGGAGAGGGTAAGACGATGAAAGATGAAGTAGGGATACGTTCAAACGATAGCTATAGTAGTAAAAGTAAGTGTTGTTTGGTAACTTTAATACGAATCCAGAGCTGAATTGTGTATATTTAGGGTGGAAATATTGCTACTCGTTTTGTAATCAATGAATGTATTTTGTAAATTAATAAACTAAGAGGCGGAGATTTTTTCTTTGTATGGTGAATACATAAATTATTTGTTTTTTTTTAAAACAATAAATTTAATTCAGAATTTCAGATATAAGTAGAAAGCTATATAAAAGGTATGGGATATTAATACAACTTTTATAAGCAAATTTGGACCTATTGTCGGGTTGTATAACTTGTAGAATAAGTATGGATGTAAATCAATTTATCTGATACTATTACTAGTATTATATATGCGCCAAAAACATTTTAAGAATCATCATGTAAGATAGATTAGTAGAAAGGTATATAAGAGGGTAGAAAGTATATCAAAGGAGGTGAGTTATAATTTTAAACGTTTAGGTTTATGGATTTGAAATTTTAGCAAGATTGTAATGTTAGATCTTTAATATGGCTACAAATGGTGGTTTCATGTCTGCTTACAAACAAAAATGTTCATAGCCATTCTGGTTCTCACCAGTTGAGGTGCAACTAAATGCACCAAAACAAAGTGGCATCTTTGTCATGAGTTAATTGTTTTTGTCTATATGAAAAAATATTAATAAATAATTATTGCTCTACTATCGGTATTGAGCACTCTTTTCAATTAATGCTGGGAATGTTAGAATTTATTATATTCTCGTTCTCATTACATTCATATATATATATATATATATATATATATATATATATATATATATATATATATATATATATATATATGCACATTTCATTAAAAACGACTGACAAGGTGCTTTTATTTAGTTTTTTATATAATTTCTCGTGCGATCAAATAAAGTTTTTGATTTCAGATGATAAATTATATAAAAACTGTCCGAATGTTCTTTTTATCCGAGCGCTTTCGGCTATACATTTAGCCATTTTCAAGGATTATATTTCAACTGTTAGAATTAGAAATAGTTTGTTGTATGTATGTTTTATAAAATGATTCATTTTTTTGTTTCGAAACACAGTCAAGATATTATGTCCATGTTCAAAGTTAATATTATTAAGTGTTGGTTTGTTTGTTTTTATTAGTAAAGCTTCCATTATTTTTAGCCTTTTTTTGCAAGTGGATGATGCTATTATATTAGTGTTGTCGACAAGTATATTCCGAATAGTGTCCGGTAGGTCTCCATGAATATTTTATAATTCTAACAGTTGAAATATAATCCTTGAAAATGGCTAAATGTATAGCCGAAAGTGCTTGGATAAAAAGAACATTCGGACAGTTTTTATATAATTTATCATCCGAAAAGAAAAATTTTATTAGATCGCACAAGAAATTATATAAAATACTAAATAAAAGCACATTGTCAGTTGTTTTTAATGAAATGTGCATGAAAGAAGGATTGCTGCCTAAATACACAAATATATATATATATATGTATATATATATATATATATGTAATATTTATATATATATATATGTAATATTTATATATATATATATGTAATATTATATATATATATATATATGTAATATTTATATATATATATATATGTAATATTTATATATATAT